>JAVTVY010033909.1:0-14618 GCA_036873755.1 Hanleya hanleyi
CTCTATTTTTTACATAATAATGAAACGAAATGGGAAAAGAGAAAACGTGGAACGCTTTCTAAAGGTGGTTTTACTGAGTTTTAACCACAAATTCTGAGAATGGATAGCTGGATTCTATGGCGTATTGGATCGTCCTGTTGAGTTCATTTTGAAGGGGTGAGTTCTTGACATTTGCTTTGATTTGTTTGTTCGAAAGAATAAATTTATCTCTGATTACCAAAATGATCATTTTCAAACATTAAACAAAATCGAAAAAGAAATTTAAAAAAATCGATCTTCTGAAGTTCCCATGTATTACAAACTGATGTATTACAAATTATCATCGATTACTGCATATGATCCTTTTCTGAGATGTCGAACCGTATGCTTGTACTAAAAAATGAAATAAAATGTATTTGAATCTAAAAATTTCGACATTATAATGTCAGTGTGACTCACCAAGCCACCAAACCATATAATACATTATTACGATCATATGCGAACGTACGAATCAGATTTTTATTCGAATAAAATCGAAAAATGTTTGAAAAATTATCAAAAAATACTAAACTTCGATTGGATGTCGTCATAAAGTGACCCAAAACTGCATGTAAACAAAAAATGACACCCAATATTTTCGCATTCTACACATCACGAGGAAAAAATTGATACAAAGAAATCAATTTCGACACGAAACTCTAACTGGAATTACCCGTTGTTATGGTATTGTTAATGGCACACAGTAGCTTTTTGAATAAAGCAAACTTTCATCTGCCGAAGAAACGATTCGGTTGATACAGTTGAATGAAAAAAAAAAAAATAGTTTGCCTAATATGGAGCCTTTTTCACTCATTGGGTCAGATAGACAGTTCGAATAACCGTCACTTTTCCCCACGACCAGACCATATCTTATAGACACATTTTGAATTTATGATTCAATATATCAAGCAAAGCTTACATATCCAAAAATGTGGTGGTGGCTTTTAGGCAGAACAAGAAAATAGATGAAATAATGGTGAATGATACTTCGTAGAAATGTGTTGAATGTAACCAATTTTATCAAACAATGTAAACTAAAATATCAAGAAAATACACTATACGCTGATGCTCTACTCCCCTACAAGCGCTTTCATATTTTGTTATGATTCTCGTGAGTATATATCTTATATATGCTCAAGTCGATAGAAGCTATGAAATTCTTCTGGATAAACAATTTGGTGACTACCAACATGGTTTTGAAAGCATGTCCAAACTAGATAAACTCGACATAATGATCTTTACTTATTTTGACATCGCTCGATGTAATTACCTGTTTATGTCAGACCAGTTACATGTACTCAATCCAGATACATTGGACCGTTTTCCATGCTATGGTTAGGGGCACAAGTGGCCGAGCGAAGATAAGTATACAGAACGGTTAATCTATGGAGCCTCTGGACGTACATTATTGGTCGTGACACTATATTGCTACACAAACATCCCCGCTGTTTAAATAACTCGTCGTCTTGTCAATAATCTCCTACAATATATATAGAATGATATCCAACATACTAATAATATAGTGGTATAAGATAAGCATATTCGTAAATCCCAGATGCAAGTCATTTTCAATTCCTGACATGATCATTTAGACCCGCTGGTTTCCATGGCGGTTTATGACTGTTTGGCCTAGCGAGGTGTCGAAAGTTAGAGGTTCCGTTTTACCCCACTTCCCCCTATTATTATTATTATTATTATTGTGTCGTTGGTTATTCTCATCAAACATTTTGGACATCATCGCAGCCATATTCTCCATTTTTTCGTCTATGGAAGCCATTTTAGAACTCACAATCTCTTCAACCCTTTTCGGTATTAGGTCTCCCATTTCCTCCATTTTACTATTCAAAATCTCTTCCTTTCTTGATAATCGGCTTTCCATTTCTTCTATGGAAGACATTCTACTATTCAAAATCTCTTCAACCTTTTTCGGTATTAGACCGTCCATTTCCTCTATTTTACTATCCAAAATCTCTTCCTTTCTTGATAATCGGCTTTCCATTTCTTCTATGGAAGTCATTCTACTATTTACAATCTCTTCAACCCGCGTGGATATTTCTTCCTCCAATCTCGAAGATACCGGTGAAATTCCGTGTATGCTTATACTATCGGAGGCGGATTCTGGTCTCATTTCTTCGGTGATCTGTAATTTCTTGGCCAAATCAGAAATAACTTCTTCTCTCTGGTTCAATTCTTCCGACAGTCCGTTTCTCGTAGATTGTAAACGTTCAATTTCTTTTTCCTTCTCCTTTCTCCTTCTTTCTAAGTCTTGAACCTCGGACACTAAACTAGAATGTTCCCTTTTAAAGTATTCGTTCTCACTTTCTTGCTTGAAGCGGTTTTCTCTTTTCAATTTATTTATTCGTTGTTCCTTTTCACGTAGGAATTTTTGGGCCTCCTGTAATGAGCGATTTGCGCTGTTACGATCTTCAGTGATACTTTTTATTTGTGCCTGTAACTTGCCCATATCTCTTTCCATTTCCATCACTTTATGTCTGTATTTGGCTATCGTTTCTCGCGTGTTACGTTCCCGTTCGGTTTCAGTCGATATCTCTTCCACCAACTTGGGTTTCCGAAAGCCAGTGTTTCGACTTTCCTTGTCCTGAAATTAGCGACGAAGAAATATACACTCAATAGCAAATGGGGTATCTCTAACCAATACAATCATTATATTATGTCTATCACGTTGAACCATATATACAATGGTAACCCGCAAGCCCGATTATATACTATATATACGCTTCATCTAATAGTTCTAATCGCACTAATTTAGTATTTGACAGGAATTTACAAGATAGCTGATCAGGACAATATATAGTCAAATACTTTGACAGTATACATGTAGCTGAGAAAATGCCCGTTGTCCAATAGTGGTTGGCTCCTATGTTCCAACCCAACTAGGATATTTTCTCCATACGAGCAGCTAAGGACGGATACTTATAACCAAAGTAAAGGATATGAGACATTAATCTTCAGGATATTCGTATCCATTGTTTGGCAGGCCCCGCACACACGTGAACCGCGCTTTCAAGACCAAATTTCAAGCAGGCATGAAATAAACATAAAATATACATAAGTTAATACCACGACAGAGGGGTACACGGTAATGTCGACACGACAAGACACCATGTGCATATCGTCAAATCCGCAATGAAAATCAATACGGTGGAAGTCTCCCGACATTGAAAATAGTGACTTGGCTTGGAAGCGTAACGTTTCCGAGCCAGATCCTGTGGCAAATTACAAATTTGTCCTAAATTGGAGCGATAAACAGGAGGTGGGAAATATTGACGACGTCTGGCGACTAAAAGACAACCATATGACTCTACAGAAAAGCTTCCATCGGCAACTCACATTTAGATCCGAGAATACGGTGGATTCTCGGACGAAGCCTTGGTATCTCAGCCGCGCTTTTATTGCAGCTGTCCATGTGGAGGCTATGAAGTATCCATACGGGCCCTACCACCGGCTTAAGCGAAATTTGATACGCTAGTTCCGGAGCTATGATGACAAATCAGCTCAAACTAATAACTCATCTGATGTTAATGTATGAGCATCGTGGACGTCGGTTGGAGTAAACGCCTGGGCATGGGGTAAACCTGGTAAATGCAAGAATACCCAGAAAAACTAACCTGTAATGCCCGACGTCATACGGTTTAAATTTCCCACCAAAACAATAAACCTACATATATTTGTCGAGTAACAAATGTATGTAAAGGTGCATTTCTACTTGTCTACTTGTTTAGGTGGCAGCATCTAAAGGTGAATCGGCACGAAAAACTACCGAGACTTTTAAGAATTACAAGCGTCTAATCCGTCATTCATAATCCAGCCGTCGTCCATTAGAGAATATCCGCGTCCATAATCCAAAGACCTATTTCATATTCCATATAACAGTATTAGCACCAAATTCAAAAAGACAATCATTGTATACATAAACATAGGCTTGTTTCCTGCAAGAGAGAAGCGGTCAACAGTTTCAATGATGCCGGCAAGACATCATGATGTTCCAAAAATATCAAATCCGTATCGCTGATCAGTATTCTTAATCCATAATATTCGTTGTAAAGTCGTCATCTAAAGAATGAGGTATCTCAGTCACGCTTTGATTGTGACTGTTCATATGAGTACCATGATGATCATACGGCCCCTAGCCCCGGGTTAAGCGGAATTAGACACAAGTTACGAAACGTAGCGCCATAGATCTTGCACGCTACGTTCGTATTTTGCTATCAGCATGCGATATGTATCGCCAAATTTGAGAAACTTTGAGTGGAGGCGCTTAGTGGAATAGCCCTGTTTTATAAGTTTCTGTAACAATGTTTTGTGACGTTGGTTAAAATCATCACATTTAACACAGGATCTAGCAAATGCTACTAAGCGAGATATGTATACGCCATATGCAGGTCCCACTGGAATATTACTATCCAAAAAGGGATAGTTTACGATGTCGAAATTGTAATCATCTCTTTTGTCATAAGTCGACGAGAGAGAATTACAGATACAGAGCCCTCCTGCAGACACTTTTGCACACCCCCTAGAATTTATCTTTGTACCGCTAAAAGTATGCCGTATAGCTGTGGTAATGTATATATTTGTTGAAAGCGCATTTCTTACGGACTCCAAATACATAAATTTGTTCACTATAAAATTGTAGGTTGTGAAGATACTCAAATTTAAACAAAATAATTTTAAAAACTGAGCCTTCTTTTTTGAATGACTATTTTAAAGAAAGTTTTCAACTTTTCGTAACTTACATCACCATTTCCTATAGAAGACAACTCCAACAGGAAATCCGTGTCTAAGTTTTGTCAATTTTGGTCTAGTTCTTTTTCTGTTGGCATTTAATTCAACTTGAAAGTTCAAAACTGTGAGCTGTTCGATTCTGTGAAGAAATATTTCATTAAATGTCAATAGAATGAGAACTATAAAATGGCAGCATTAGATCTGCTCTGTTACAAGTAGGTACCCCTGCCCTTCCCCTCCCTTCCCTTCCCCGTCGTGATATAGCTGAAAAAATGTTGAAAGCGACGTTAAACCCTATTCACTCACTCACTCACTAGAATGAAAACTAGATCAAAATTGATAAAGCTGAGCCACGGATTTCCTGTTGGAGTTGTCTTCTACAGGAAATGATGAAGGAAGTTATGATAAGTTGAATACATTTTTGAAAATAGCGTTTAAAATTTTGAAAGTAAATTAAATTAAATTTATTTTAAATCCAAATACCTTCGGAAAAACTCAGGTATACAGTGAACAAACTTAAATATTTGGAATCCTCAAGAAATGTGCTTTCAAGAAATATATACATTACCATAGCTGTGTGGCATACTTTCAGCTGTATAAAGCTATATAAGACAAGTTCTGGAGGGTGTGTAAAGGTGTGGGCAGGAGGGCTCTGTACCCTTAAAGTGATCGTAAACCCTCAAGTAAAGTTTCCATCAAATGAAAGACCATTGCAAACAGTGTGGCAAAATATTTATTGTAATTTTTGACGATTTTATTACACAGAGTAAACTGCAAATAATGCATGGTATTCTATGGTGGTCTGTTGCAATCATATTTAGGTCCAATGAGGTCCAATGCATGGCTATGGAGGTATAGGTCCATACGGGGTGAACGTTTTGGGGTCTAGGTGAGCCCCTAATGGTCCTATGGTGTCGTATGAGGTCTTATTTTGAAGCTCTCGTGGAGTTTGTAATGTATCGACTCATGGTTCGTCCGTGTGCAAGAGTCTGCGCATGCGTAGTCTGGCCGTAGTATAGAAAGCAGGCATGTTGGGGGATGCGTGGGGGTGTGTTTTCACCCACCACTAGGGTCCATGGTTGTGGTTTGGTGGGTTGTGACGTCACTTCCGGGTTTCACTAAAACTACCTTCGAACACAGAAGAGTTCCAATTTTTCCCGTACACGTAGGATCCGGATGTTCAACATCCGGGTTTTTTCCCGACCCGGCCCGGCCCGCCCCGGCCGCAGCGCGCGCGCGGGGTTGATCTGATGCCGCAGCGCGCGCGGGTTATCCAGAAGTGCGTAGGTGAATCCGCATGCGCTCATAAAGACCCTCATACATACCCCAATGCAGGCGCAGACGTGATGTACCCGGATGATAGACACGGACGTCGCCGAGAAAAACACATACAACACGTCACATACAGTCGCCCCCCTCAATACCCCCATATATACCCGGATGCATCCTTGATGCTCGGGCTATGGACCACGAGCGCTCACGCCGGAACCAGCGACGGCTGGTTGGCCTAGTCATGGTTTGTGCCCTATTGACCCTGGCGCTGTGGCATTGACAGTAGGACCTGACTATAAATACGAGGGTCAGACACAGTGTGCGTCATTCAACGATCGTCATTGGGTCAACCATGTCACCAGTTCTACGAGCCATCCTTCCCCTTACACCCCGGGTGGGTTACACGTCTATAAAGATAAAGTCACCCTCGTGGAAGACCGTGGAGATGTTTGCTGGTCGCCCGCTGAGACCGTATCGAATACGGTTACGCTACACCGTGACGGCTGGACCAAATTTAAACGGGTGCTGAACGGCGAGCTCGACGGACACCTCATCCACATAGGCAATGCCATCTACGTATACCGTGGACCCTTCTTCCCGCGCCTGGGCCGCTACCAAGACCCTACGCGAGGCTTCACCTAGACCCCGATCTGTGGACAGCCTTCGAGAAAGTGGTGCCTATCGTGGACCAGCTGTTTACACCGGACGAGCGGTCATCAGACGAGTTGGAGTGGTCTCGTGCTCTGAGAGAAGCGTCGACAGAACCCAGTGAACAAATGTCTAGCAATGAACCAGACGACGATGCCATTGATTACCCGGCTAGACTCAGTCAGCCCAGTGACATGACCAGCCGATACTTTGATCTCACGGGATTCTCCCTATAAATACGAGAGAGAGTCAAATCTGGTACCATTCACGTACTGACCATGACGGAGCATATAATACTGGCGTATCTCAGCTTGACCCCCGAGGTCTTCCTGCACGTTTATGCGGATAGGGTCGATATCATGGAGGAGGTGGGAGACATCAGTGATGCGGACCCAACACAACCGTGCCCGGCCCACATTCGTCTGTCCCGGGAGGGCTGGACCAAATTCAAACGGGTGTTGTCTGGTGAACTGGACGGCGACCTCATTCACTTGTGTCATGATGTGTACATCCGACGGCCACCTGCTCATGACAGCCCAGATGAGGTACACATTGAAAACTGACCGCTTCTCTCTTGCAGGAAACAAACATGTTTATGTATACTATGATTGTCTTTTTGAATTTGGTGCTAATACTGTTATATGGAATATGAAATAGGTCTTTGGATTATGGACGCGGATATTCTCTAATGGACGACGGCTGAATTATGACTGACGGACTAGACGCTTGTAATTTTACCTTCCACCCTGATCTATGGTCTGCATTGGAAGATGCCGTGGTAGATGTGGATCAAGTGCTTATCAAGCGGTCATCAGACGAGTTGGACTGGTCATTTACCATGGACACTGTGGAAGCCAACGAAGAAAATCAGAAAGAAACTCCGGCCCAAGATATACCCATTATAAATAAACGATAGAGCCAGGATCCATCATCATTTGTCACCAAGAAGCGCTGGGAGAAGGTGTTGGATAACTTATACTACAGCCCCGGCGGCCTAAAGTGCATTGTCGGCTCTCTATCGAGCGGAAAATCCCCAGGGGATACAACGTGCCCAAGTCCGAGATTGGTTAAGAAAACAAGACACCTATACCTTACATCGATCTGTCCGTCGCCATTTTCTACGGAATCGGGTCATCGTGGGAGTGACAAGCGGATCTGGTCGATATGAGCGCCTTTGCCAAACACGATGGGAATCGGTATATCTTGACGTGCATCGATATCATATCCAAGTATGCGTGGGTTGTACCCATCCGGGCGAAAACGGGGGCGAATCTCATAGCGGCGTTCAAAGACATCTTCAAGACCGGGCGCAAACCTTTGTATTTGCAAACCGACGAAGGCACGGAATTCCTCAGCAAACTGAAAGTCCAGAAGGTGTTTTTCTTCCATACGTACAACGAGACCAAGGCTTCCGTGGTGGAAAGGTTCAACAGGACATTCAAAGGCCGCATGTATAAATATTTCACCTATAAGAATACAAGGCGGTACATCGATGTTCTCCCGAAACTTGTGAGTAGTTACAATCGAGCCTATCATCGGAGTATAGAGAGAGCCCCCATTACCGTGACCCAACACAATGAAGCCCAAGTCCGGCGTGTCTTGTACCCCATACCATCGCAGCGAACGCCGAAGACGGTGTACAAGGTCGGGGACCCTGTACGGATCAGTAAATTCAAAGGTCAATTTGAGAAAAGTTACTTGCCCAACTGGAGCGATGAGCACTTCCTGATTAAACGGCGCCTACCCCAACAGCAGCGAGTCTATGAACTGGAAGATCTTCAAGGGGAACCGTTGCTAGGGACGTTTTACGAGATGGAATTACAGCCTGTCGTGAAAACAGAGCAAGATTACTACACGGTGGAGCAGATTTTGAAAACGGAACGGCGGCGTGGTAAACTGTTTCATTTCGTCAAATGGCAAGGCTGGCCCAGTTCCTTCAATTCCTGGGTCGCTGCCAACCAGGCGAAACGACTATAAAGCCAGACACCACTACCGTCATCCTTCATTCCACGTTCGACCACGGTGCTATGGACAAACAGCAGCTGCCTCTGAACACAGCGTCTCCCAAAACGCGCAAAGCGCAAGTGGGCTTTGTGGTAATAGTGCTAACCCTGTTGAGTGTGTTGTACGGAGGTGTGTTTTACGACGTAGCCTATGTCAGCACGCTACTTAACCAACTGAGAACACCAGCCATCAGTGAAACCAGTCTACGGATAGCACCAGTCAACCCCGTATCGAGCCCAGTCATCACCACACCCCGTGTACAAGCCACAACGAGCTCCACACCAAGCTCCACACCTACACCAAGTACACCCACTACGTCTGAAAACCCACCGGATTTTATCCCTCACACTGAACAGACAACGACGACCGACGTTATACTCACCACCATCATCACTCACAGTGAACAGACAACGACGACCGACGTTGTACCCACCACCACCACTCCAGTTCACTCGTAACAAATTTACAAGAGCGGGTTACCACGACAGCGGATACACCTCGAACCATGGACCCTCGGTGGCAGCATCCCTTCACTTGCGTCATCGCAGGACCGACGGGCTCCGGCAAAACGCAGTTCGTCAGGAAGCTCCTTCAACACGCCGACAGCATGATCACCCCACCCATTGCTCGAGTTGTGTGGTGTTACGGAGAATGGCAGGCAGCGTATGCAGCAATGCCCCACATCACGTTCGTGGAAGGCCTACCCAACCTGGCCGATTTGGAACCGACACCTTGGTGGTTCTGGATGATCTCATGGCGGAGACGGATGCGCGGGTCACCCAACTCTTTACCAAAGGCAGCCACCATCGACGGCTCAGCATCATCTACATTGTCCAGGATCTGTTCAGTAAAAACAAAGAACATCGGAACATCAGCTTAAATGCCCACTACCTGGTGGTCTTCAAAAACCCGAGAGATATCACTCAACTGCTGCACCTGGCGAGACAGATGTATCCCGACCGCACACCGTTTGCGTTGGAAGCCTTTAAAGATGCCACAACCCCTCAGCACGGGTATATGCTCTTCGACCTCAAGCAAGCCACCCCCGACCACCTTCGACAACGGACCGGCATCTTTCCCGGAGAGACCCACCACGTGTACATACAAAAATAATGTAAACACATCCACAGTGGCGCCCCCAGCTGGAGTGTGTGTTTGATGATGGGGATAATAAAAAGAATGAATACCACAGCATGGTTGACTTTGTCTCTGTTCTCTGAGGTAGATAAAAAGGGCAGAGTTGTGGGTTCTGGCATTAGTAGTACATGATGTCTGCGCGAGTACGGAAGCACGCTCCCACGCTCCGTGTATTGAAGACGGCCCCACCCGAGTTGGTCCGAACCATTGTACGCGGTGCGGACCCTGACCTTGTACGCTGTCTGTGCGATATCGAGTACAACCTGTTAAAAGGGAACGTACCACTGACTCCGGCTCAGAAGACCAAGTTGACCAAGCATAAGACAGGTCTCCGAACTTTAGTCCAGAAGCGAGTCTCTCAAACACAAAAGAAAAAGGTGTTACAGAAAGGCGGCTTTCTCGGGGCCATCTTAGCACCGTTGGCCGCTTCCGTGTTGGGTCCAGTATTGGGTGGACTCTTCGGCCGACAATGAACCACACGAAAAAAATGGTCCTCGTCGAACAACGGTTCCTTCAAAACCTCCAATGGCCCTGCCCTGTCCCACCTACGGTGAAGACCATAAATTACAAGCGTCTAGTCCGTCATTCATAATCCAGCCGTCGTCCATTAGAGAATATCCGCGTCCATAATCCGAAGACCTATTCCATTTTCCATATAACAGTATTAGCACCAAATTCAAAAAGACAATCATAGTATACATAAACATAGGCTTGTTTCCTGCAAGAGAGAAGCGGTCAACAGTTTTCAATGATGCCGGCAAGACATCATGATGTTTCAAAAATATCAAATCCGTATCGCTGATCAGTATTCTTAATCCAGGATATTCGTTTTAGAGTCGTTATCCAAGAAGATGTATCTCAGTCACGCTTTGATTGTGACTGTTCATATGAGCACCATGAGGATATTGAAGTACATGTGTTCATACGGCCCCTAGCCCCGGGTTAAGCGGAATTAGACACAAGTTACGAAACGTAGCGCCATAGATCTTGCACGCTACGTTCGTACTTTGCTATCAGCATGCGATATGTATCGCCAAATTTGAGAAACTTTGAGTGGAGGCGCTTGGTGGAATAGCCCTGTTTTATAAGTTTCTGCAACAATGTTTTGTGACGTTGATTAAAATCATCACATTTAACACAGGATCTAGCAAATGCTACTAAGCGAGATATGTATACGCCATATGCAGGTCCCACTGGAATATTACTATCCAGATAGGGATAGTTTACGATGTCGAAATTGTAATCATCTCTTTTGTCATAAAGTCGACGAGAGAGAATGCCCGCTTCATTTTTGTAGAGATAGAGATCTAAATAAGATGTGCCTGTAGGGCTATCTGTAGTTTCCTTCAAATCCAGTGAAGGTGGATATATATCCTTCACTGCTTCATTTATATAGCGATTATCCACAGCGAGAAGATCGTCTATATAGCGTTTGGTGAATGAGAAGGAACGGGCTTTGAATGGATCGGTTTTTGAAAGCGCCTGCATATAGTCATATTCATAAGAGAACAGATACAAGTCAGCCAAAAGGGGTGCACAATTAGTACCCATTGGAATACCTATATGCTGCTGATATATTGTCTTGCCAAATTTCACATAGATATTTTTAATGAGAAATTTTTTCGATGGAGAGATGCAACAGATCTTACAGAGATCGGGGTTAAGCGACAGTGAGAAAGTACAACGGTACAATGAGACGCTTCAAAGGTACATGACGTTCATGGACCAATAAAAAACCTTCTCTACCCCACCACCACCACCACCACGTGACACACCGCCGACCTCAGCACGGCTCCAACAGCCGCCATTACCAGGGGTACCACCCACAGCCCCACAGTGGGTGGAAGACGAAGTCCTGAAGAGTGTACCTGCATCGTTCAAGAAACAAGCTGGCCTGGTATTACAACGGATGAAACAGAATCCTAACATGACTTGGAATGATAAAGGCGAACTATTGGTACAGAATCAGGTGGTCCCCGGGACCCACATGACGGATTTAGTGAATGACCTGATGCGTAAACGCAGGTCGCACACGGATCCTCGAGGATCGGAGGTCTTCGCTCAAGGCTTGAAAGACATGCATGTACCCCAGGAATTGGTGGGGAACTCCCACCGCTGGGCCTTTATGCAGCGTGACTCACCGAGTCGTGCACCACGACAGACTCCACAACCTTGGGAAGCCGAGTGGGAACCGGAGTCACCCCCCAAAACACCATCACAACGGGCACCTTCTTTTTAGGCCTTTAAAAAACCACCCTCGATCAGGACACCCCACATCTCCAGAGCCGTGACACGTAGCAAGTCACCGCGACAAACACGACGCCGGACACAACCGCCCAAGGCCTGGAACACCTATTCAAACCAACAGCAGCAGCAGGACAGCTCAGTCGCCATGTTTTACCTCACCCTACCCAGTAACAGTTCGCTGGATGTGTTTCCTGACAACACCGTGGCCAAGTACGTCACCCAGTTAACGCAACCGTTGCATTTACCTGGACGATGGGAATGTGGCCTCGTGGATATCCAATACCCTTACTCGTGGTACAACGTGCGAGCCAATGAAGTGTGGTACGAGGTGACCTACGAAGGCAAAAACACCAGACTCACCCTCCCTGAAGGTCAATACGATACCCCCAAGGAGTTCATGGGTGGGCTGACAAGACTGTTGCATTATTATCTGCGGGAGGTCACGAATACATCAAAACCCATCAAATCCTTTCCATTCAAGAATCACGTGGACTTCGATTACAACGCACACAACGACAAGGCACAGATCCTTCTCACCGCCAACGTGAGTGTCGTACTGAGTCCTATCCTACAGCAAATGCTGGGTCTCGCTCACGCGACCTACACGGGTCCATCCGAGGACCATGGCCAGATCCCGGTGGATATGAAGTCGGGTATGTACGGACTTTACGTCTACTCGGACGTAGTCGACAACCACATCGTGGGCGATATCAACACACCTCTGTTACGGGTGGTCCCCATTAAAAAGACGTATGGAGATCAAATCACCCACAGTTTCACCCACATGCTCTACCTGCCCGTACGACAAACCGACATCAACACTATCACGGTGGATATAAGAGATGACACGGGACGACCGGTGGCATTCGAACGAGGAAAAGTGGTGCTGACACTTCATTTTCGACAAGCACGTGCTCCCCACTTTGCATAATGAAAGTACCTTACGAGTGCGATGCACGCAGCTATATGGACTATTATGCCCAACAGGCCGGGGGTGGCTTTCCGGTCTTTAGCGGTGCACGCATGCAACGAGGACATGGGCTGGGGAACATACTCGGCAGCATCGTCAAAACGTTCCTGCCCTTGGTGACGCGTGGGGTGAAAGCAATCGGCAAACAAGCGGTACGCAGTGGACTGCAAGTGGCCGGTGATGTCTTGGGGGTACGGCACCCAAAGAATCCTTGAAACGGCGGGCCAAAGAAGCGGGAGGCGTCTTGGTGGCCAAAGCACAACGCACCGTAGGGAATAAAAGAGCTGCCCCACCGAGACCACGCACCAGTCGACGACCGACCCAGCGACGACGCACATCGAAGACCCAGGATATCTTTTCTTAAACATGTCCTTGATCCACGCCGAGTCCTGTCCCTCCAACAACAGTGAATTTGATTTGTGGACCGTGCCGCCCACACAAACCAGTGCCGAACAAGGATTATGGGTGGAGCATCTCCCGCTCTCCAGCATCAACGAAACAGGGCCCATCGAGTTCACCATCAGTAATGCGGATACGGCCTATGTGGATTTAGCCCATACATACTTGTATGTGGAAGCCAACGTGGTCAATGGTGATGGCTCCAGAATCATCCAAGCTGCAACGGTGGGCCCGACGAATCTCTGGTTGCACTCGATGTTTCAACAGGTGGATATTTTTCTCAGCGACAAACTCATCAGAGACTCGACCAACACGTACCCCTATCGAGCCTACATCGAGACACTGTTGTCGTATGGCCGAGAGGCTAAAAAATCTCAGCTGACAGCCGCTTTATTCTACCAGGACACACCCGAGCACATGGACACGGTGGACAATGTCGGATATAGCAAACGGAAGGCTTTCACTGCGAACGGTGCCTCGGTGGATCTCATGGGTCGACTACACGCAGACATGTTCATGCAAGACCGGTACCTCTTGAACAAGATCCCCATCAAAATCCGACTGATACGGGCGCCTCCGACCTTCGCCTTGATGGCCACTAACGTAGATGGGCATGCAGCTGACTATAAGATTGTTATCCAAGACGCAGTCCTGTATGTCCGAAAAGTGAAACCGAATCCAGCCGTTCAATTGGGACACATGAAAGCCTTGGAAACAAAACCAGCCCAGTGCCCTATCCGACGTGTACAAACCAAAGTGTTCTCTGTGCCTGCTGGAAATATGGGCGCCAACAAAGAAAACCTGTTCCTGGGGGAACTACCCAAGCGATTGATCCCGGCCTGTGTGGGAAATACCAGTTTCAGCGGAGCCTACCCAGAGAATCCGTTTGACTTTAAACATTTCGGCATCAATTTTGTGGCCCTGCATGTGGATGGACAACAGGTCCCAGCAACGGCCTAAACACCGAACTTTGGGCGCAGGAATTTCATTCGAGCCTATCAGAGCCTGTTTACAGCCACCGGTCAAATCAACCAGGACGAAGGGAATTTGATCAGTCGGGAGGACTACGCGAACGGATACACGTTGTTCTGTTTCGATCTGACCCCCACCTTAGAGAACGACCATCAGCTGGCCCTGGCCAAGCAAGACAATTTACGGTTGGAAATCCCCTTTGCACGAA
>JAVTVY010033910.1:0-15280 GCA_036873755.1 Hanleya hanleyi
TTGTCAAGGTTCATCGCCCTGGTCCCACCTCTTTGTGAGGTATTAAATATTGGATCCTTGTCAAGGTTCATCGCCCTGGTCCCACCTCTTTGTGAGGTATTAAATATTGGATCCTTGTCAATCATCGCCCTGGTCCCATCTCTTTGTGAGGTATTAAATATTGGATCCTTGTCAATCATCGCCCTGGTCCCAC
Organism: Hanleya hanleyi; assembly: GCA_036873755.1. NCBI lineage: Eukaryota > Metazoa > Mollusca > Polyplacophora > Lepidopleurida > Hanleyidae > Hanleya > Hanleya hanleyi. The sequence goes on from JAVTVY010033910.1 coordinate 194, forward strand.
CTCTTTGTGAGGTATTAAGATATATTAGACCTTGTAGGAATCTGGTGACTATTAGGTATGTCAATATGCAGCAGCAGAAAAATTGGCTGGCAAGAGCCCCAATACTTATTTCAATATGCTGCAACAGAATAACTGTCTGGCAAAGGAGCCCCAGTACTTAACTCAATATTCTGCAATGAAAGAACTGGCTTCATGCAAATTATTTTGCGGGAGTGCTGACGGGAATTGGACTCCTGTATTCCTATGGAAAAACAAGCCCGGTCAGATATGCAGAATTAAACATAAAATGAGACCGAATGTTTTTAGGGAAAACTGGAGTTGAGCCATGGGTGCGCCTTGAGCGGACAATCGCCGCTGAACCCTGTGACCAATTACAACTAAATTTCCATTTTCATTAAATCTTCACATGTCTAATATGAGTTTGAAGTTTGACCATCATTGACTGAACAGTTGCTGAGATTTAGTAATAATAATATCACAGAGAAGGATAAGATACTACTTATAAATTATTGATTGATTGTTGAAGAAAGTTAACACATATATAGAAAATGAAATGTTTTTTTATTGAATACGAAGGTTTAAATAAAAGTATAATATGAAGTTAACATGTCATTTATGCGATAGAGAAATTGATGTAATTAAATATATACGATCATGACATTTTTATTGTTTTCATTATTTAGAGTTGTCTGAACAACTATAGTATGCTTTATAGTAAAAGAAAACCATACTTGCACTATGAGTACATGCATGTACATAAAATAATGATATCATTAATTGATATTGAATAGAATGATTACTATTATATACAATGGATTAATGTATATAAAAAGAAATAATTCAATACAGTATGAAGGTATAACAAAATACACACATACGTATATTTAATTATGAAAGTATGAAAATCACTATGATGTCTTATGGAGTAAACACAAATAGTTTGTTAATCGAATACTTCACTCAATTTTCGAACATTTCTATTTTAAACGGTTTTATTTAAAAAATGAAGTGAGATGTCTGTTGCCACTGAAGACGGGAAAATATTGTTCTAGTCATTTCTGCATCTGATTCCCGAATAGGTAATCCACATTCCATCTGTTTCTTGAGATTTTTATTTTGATAAAATCGGAGGCCTTAAATTTTGATGTAATTTAGAATTCTATATGACTTTGGTGTGGCGTTATTTGGTGGTTGGAATACCAAATTACGTCAGCCTAGTGAGGACACTGGCGGCATTTAGATGCCCAGGAATAAGACAAAGAAGTGAATAAAATAATATTTTTCGGTCTTCAGTGGCAAGAAATAGTTGGCAGACTTTATTTAAAGATGCACACTTCATGATCGAAGCGTATCTGAATTGTTTGAAGCATTGGTTTTGGAATGAAATAAAATAATTGAATACAATAATAATTATACTTAATTTAATAATGTGCAACATTTTTAATAAACATTCTTATATAAGCATAATGAAAATCCAAACTTGAAGATGAAACATAAAACGAATGTCTTTCTTTAAACATTGAACTAACTTGAAAGGTAAGTCTATTTAATCATCAAACTGTGAACACATTGTAATGTATTTCTCCTATACATGAAAACAATAATTGTGTATGGTAACAATTTTAAGTAATATTCTTTGTATTCTCTTTTTAATGAGATAATACATCGAATTACTGAAAGTGTAAACAACAGGGAAAGAGGAAAAAGATACAACAGGAAAACAGGAAAAGATGCTTATCAGCTAACTTGTACGTTTAAATGCATGTCACTGTTTATATTCATGTCACTTTTGTCAGCAAAAATACATCATGTATCAGGAGTGTTATTGGGTGTGTTAGTATTTGGCAGATTTGAGGTGGCTGGTTTTTTTGAAACTGTTGTAACGATATCATTCATTGTTGATTCAATGGTGACAACATGTAAGGAAAAAATGAATGCTTCCAAGTCCTCTGGATCCTGGAGTAGGTTGGTTTTATTGAATGTTTTCAAAAGATCTACTACAGTATTGTGGTGTATTGTATATTTTGTGTTGTTGTCTTCCAAAACAAGTTTGACTGTAGTGTTTGGTTGTAGAGTTTCTGGCTTTTGTGTCATTCTGCAATTTTGGCATTTAATAAAATTGTTACAGTCAGACAAATTTGGAAGCATTTTTTTGCATGAACGACAGTGATAAGTTGTTGAACAGTCTACCATCATTATTTCACCTGTTGTGGTTTTCAAAGTTGGCTGTTCAGGTTCTGTTGAATCAACTTTTCCTAAATCTTCAATTTGTATCAATTCTGTAAGTTTGGAAAAGCTTAAAAATTTTAAGCCTTCATATTCTTTGATTGTTAACCGTGTGAACTTATAACTTGAATTCAGTGTTAATTTTGCCTGGTCTTCTTGACCCCAGACAGCCAGTTCAAGGGTACAGGTGTCATCAGATATATTACATTTACCCAAAAGTACCTCTTCTCCAGTCATTGTTTTCCTCGTTATTGGCTCGTGTACTGCAGTGACTTTTGCCTCAACTGTAGTCTGTGAATAGAGTAAAAGAAGATTGCAATATAGTATTTATGAATTCAGTGTTTTATAGAACTATATTGAAATAGACTTAGAAATGCTACTTTGATTTCAATGTCTCTGTCAGAAGAGATGTTCAATGTAAAAATTGTGATTTAAGTGCCATTGACCATGTTTTATACAGCAGATGTTTGAGGAAGAATTAGTATAATGTGATTGAAACCGCCACTGATTATCTGATGATAAGCACATTTGTGTGACCTAGGCACTAGGCAATATGGACAGTATTAGAATAACAAAGAATTCAGAGAATTTAAGAAAGTACACAGCAAGATCATTTATCAGTATGTTACCATAGCAATCAGATCAATTATCCGCAGGAGTTCGTTGTTTGATTAAGTAGGTAAGCTTATCAAATTAGGAATTGTTAGTAGTATCGTTTAAAGATATGCAGCTGACATATGTGTGGAAGGACGGATTTAATTAACGACAATACAGTTAGGGCAAAATTGGATGAGGGTTAAAAATTGTTAGCAAAATTATTGCCGCAAAACTGAGGAAAAAATATTATGAAATGAAAATGTGAATGATGATATAATATTATGAATTCGTTGATTTACTATATTCATTGAACAAGATTGTGTTCAAGAGACTGCAGAAAATTGTAATTTAAAACTTTCTGGCAGATGTGAAATAAATACAGCATGCGGCCAAGGTATTTTGCGCTGTTAGTTAGCAGATCTGTTGTGGAGACATAGTTTGAGCTGGAAATTCGGCTTGAGTTGTAGAATTAAATGCAATAATGTCTGCTGTATTTGTATCTGATGTAAGACAAATAATGCAAGTAATAACAAATGAGGATATATGCAGATTTACTTACCCAATGTCCAATGGTTCCATGTTCTTTAACTTGTTGTAGTGTTTTCTTTTCGTAATCTTGTGGGATTTTAGATCTAAAGTTGACATTCCTTCTATCCAAAGGGGTTATTGTTGTTTTGCGGTTACATAAGATTTTATATTTCGTACCATCTGTTTGATCTGAAAATAAAAATAAACGAAAGTAACAGCGGTTATAAACAAAGGATCAGTTGTTTTATCAATTACAGTGCCGTGATCGCCACACGTGTAACTGGTTTTTTTTAACCTAGGCCTCAATGGAGCATAACAGGTTTTTCCTAAAAATCTTCTCTCACACTTTAGATAAATTTCTACAACTTGACGAAGTAAAAGATAGTACATCTGTTTAAATTATGTGCTAAGATCAGAGCTGAACTAGCCTTTTTCGAAGTTTTTTCCATTTCGGAACAGATTAATCAAATCACACCGCATTGGCGGAGATGTTGGGCATATCGTAATGTTTAGAAAGTGTATAAATTATTTCATTCTGTGTAATGTTTTTCATATGAGTTTGCAAAGTGGGGGGCTGCATAGTTAGAAGGGCTTTGCGATACTTACTGAATGATCTGGTTATATGTTGTAAACGAAGCGGTTTTGAACTGTTTGCAGCTGTCACCATTTCTGTTCTTTTTTCGTCACCAAAGCAGACAGCATCAAAATATTCTTTCTTGTCAGTTTGAAAGGTGAAATTGAAGTATTTGTTGTTCGATGAACTGATTTTGATGGATGAAAACCGATGTATAAAACCGATAACGGCATCTTCTGTGGGATTAGCTTCGTTCATCTTAGCAACCTTACGTGCAGTTGCCGTGTTGATCGTATACGGTAGGGGAGATACACTATTTTTGACTAAAGCGTTGAACAATGTTGATAGAAATGTGTGAAAAGATACCCTTAACTTCTTTTATATAGTTCTGTGCACTGATGTTGTGAAATAATTGTATGTGGACATGTGCTGTGTATATTGCGTAATGTGGGAGAATATTGCGAAATGTTACATGAAGTAATTCTGTCAGGCTGGAAATCCTTTATTAATAATTGCAAATAGTGCAATATTTCATGGTATTTCCGATATATGACAGTAGACTAGAAATTTGTACAAGAAAAAATAAGTCGTCGCAGTCGGAGATATCAATATGCTGATTTCAAACAGTTGCAGAGAATAAATCAGACTGAATAAAATGTCATCAGTTATGTGATTAAGTATGTATTGAAAGAAGGCGTCATCCTCACCTATCAGAGAAATGATCAATCTAGGTAAACTGAGAGAGAGAGAATTAAGGTTTAATGTTGTGTTCAGCAATATTTCAGCTATATAGCGATGATTAAACAAAATTCTAAGTACTCAAATCATTAACTTAGTAATCCAACGCATTAAAACATACACATACACATATTAAAACTTATGTAACAAATAACAATCCTCCCTCACTCGACTAAAAATATCTTCCAAAGTAGTCGCTCGATAAAAAGCATGTCTTACAATCTTAAAATCTATGCATTCGATAAGAATATGTTTCACTGTGAGATCTTCATGGCATGGAACATATGGAAATGACTCTTTTTTTTAGTAAATGTTTGTGAGTTAATCGTGTATGGCCGATTTTACATTGCCGCATTATGGTTTGATGGAAACGTTTCTGGCTGTTCAGATGAATATAGCCTACAGTTTTTTTGAACGCATAAAGTTATTCACAGCATCCCATAAAGATTGAAACAGCCGTCTCACATAAGTACAGATAGAGGACTTAAATAGGATTTCAACAGAATCAATATCATCATCTAGAGCTGCCTTAGCCATCCTATCAGCCTCAGTATTACCTTTGATGCCAACGTTACTAGGCAACCAACAGAACACAATATTAATTTGTTGATCAAATCTAGAGTCATGTAGTTGTAGAATACTCAGGATAGTGGGATGAGTTGAAGTTGCACTTTTAATCACTTGGAGGCATGACAGTAAATCTGAGAATATGACATATTTTTTCCTTTTAGTGAAACCAATACCTTCTAAAGTCAACAATATAGCTTTTGTTTCTGCAGTGAATATCAGTAGTATAGTGTAAGCATTTAAACGCTATTTGACTTTTGGCTTCTGTGGCAAGTGGCGTGACGTGACAGTCACAGAGGTCATCAAGTGCACTATAGTGGTTGGCATGATGACGTCACTTTCGGTTTCCATGTGGCATGTATTCATTCGTGGTGATGTGGTCTTGTGAAGATGCGGTCAAAAAAGCTTCCATGGACAGAAAGTAGTCTCACGGGGAAAAATGCATGGAATGCATGTATGGACCCTGGAATGTACATGTTTAGACATGTATTTATCTTCAACATCCAGGACCTTTTCAACATCCGGATGACGTCATGTATGACGTCACTTCCGGTCTGCGTGAATCAGGCGTGACCTGACTATGGAATGCATGTACTGACTTGGTTCTGTTTTTTTTTCCATCATGCGGAAGTCACGTGATCAGGAATGCATATATGCGGAGGTCACGTGATCAGGAATGCATATACTGACTTGTATGCCGTCCATTCATTTGAGTCAGGGACTTGAGGCCGCTACGGAAGGATTTTGGAAGTCATGGATGAGTGTATGTAAAATGAGGATTTGTCTGGAAAACATAAGAAGCGGAACATGGACTTTACCCCTACACTAGGTGAAAACCCCTATCAACCCTATCCCAAAGAGCCAATATCAGTCCCTGGCTTATTGGGGCCTGCTGAGAGAGTGAGAGAGTGGGTGTATGTACAATTAGGATTTGTCACGAAAATATAAAAGGCGGAACACAGACTTTACCTCTACAATAGAGGAAAACCCTGATCAACTTTATCCCAAAGGGATAATATCGGTCCCTGGCTTATCGGGGCCTACTGAGAGAGTGGGGGAGTGGGTGTATGTAAAATTAGGATTTGTTCCGAAAATATAAAAGGCGGAATATGGACGTTACACCAACAATAGGGGAAAACTCCTATCAACCCTATCTCAAAGGGCAAATATTGGTCCTTGGCTTATTGGGACCGGCTGAGAAAGTGGAGGAGTGGGTGTATGTAAAGTTAGGATTTGTCCCAAAAATATAAAAAGCGGAACACAGACTTTACCCCTAAACTAGGGGAAAACTCTCATCAGCCCTATCCCAAAGGACTAATATCGGTCCCCGGGCTTATCGGGGTCTGGGTTCATGGGTGAGTGCATGTAAAATTAGGATTTTTTCCCGAAAACATAAATACGAAGCTGCGCATCTGAAAACTCTGGGTACATTCATAATGTATTCAACATTCATAATGTATTCAATTTAAACCAAGATGTCGGGAACACCAAGCAGTCAAGTCACAAATATACAGATTATCAAAAATTTTGCGCAGTTAGAAATGACCCCCAAGGTTTCCGTCCAATCAGAGAAACCCGTATTCATTACATAATGTTCTTGATGCATCAATGATGTATACCAAATTTTACATCGAGCATTTGAACAGTATCAGAGATCGAGATCATTAATGATTTCGCATAAATTAAAGATGACCGCCAATCCTTCCCGCCACTCAGAGGAACTGATGTGGTTATTCATTGAAAATCTCTTCATACACTGATGCTGTATACCAAGTTTCGCATAGAACACTGAAATGATATCAGAGATCATCATTAAAGATTTTGCATAAATTAAAGATGGCCACCAGGGTTTCCCCCGAATCAGAGAAACCAGAACTGTTATTTGTCTTAAGTCTCTTAATGCATCGATGCTGTATACCAAATTTTACATCGAGCACTTGAATGGTATCAGAGAAAGAGATCATTAATGATTTTGCATAAATGTGTTTACTACTGAATAGGTTAGTGTTGTGCAGGATTACTGGCGGATAGTCCGATTACTGGTGAATAGGTCAGTCCTGTGTGGGACTATTGCTGAATAGGCCAGTCCTGTATAGGATTACTGCTCGACAAGTTTGTTCTGCATGGGATTACTGCTGGATAGGTTAGTCCTGTATGGGATTATTGCTTGACAAGTTTGTTGTGTATGAGACTACTGCTGGACAGGTTAGGATTACTGCTTGACAAGTTTGTTCTGTATGGGATTATTGTTGGATGGGTTAGTCCTGTATGGGATTACTGCTTGACAAGTTTGTTCTGTATGGGATTACTGCTTGATAGGTTAGTCCTGTATGGGATTACTGCTTGACAAGTTTGTTCTGTATGGGATTACTGCTGGATAGGTTGGTCCTGTATGGGATTACTGCTGTATAGGTATGATCAATATTTGAGAGAAAACAAGAGAATACAAACCCTGATGTCACTCATGTGTGTGGAGTTCAACGTCACCTCATGATCATATATGTTCATCAGCATGTTTGGCGGTTTAAAGGTGAAATGCAAAGGTTTCTCTGGATCACTTGATATTTGCAGTAAGATTGGAGAAATAATGTGTATATTAATTTCATTTCAGTTTTAAAACATTTGCTTGAGCCTAATCAAGTTAAAAACTAAAAAATATAACGCTGTACCAAAACAAAATTTCTATCCGTACATGATTACCTCCCCCTGGGGGCGCTGCGATCCGTGACGTAGCAGTGGAACCAGACACAACAGTCTGCACATGGCGCGAATCATGTAGACAGGGAAGCGACAAGCCTTTATTTTTGAAGATATTTCTCGGTGTTTCTGTGCCTTCGTAGGCAAGGATATTCAGGAAAGTTAACATGCCATTTTGTGCCGCATACAACTGCGCAAATCGTACTGATCGTACTCCGGGTATTAGTTTCCATGCTTTCCCGCGGGATGAACAAATCAAGAAAAAATGGATTCATTTGATTCGGCGGGATTCGTTTGTACCAACAAAAAACAGCACGGTGTGTTCTGCACACTTCGAGGAGGATTGTTTCGAGCCATCATATGCTCTAAAAGTGTATTTTGGACTAACGGAAACTCCGTCGGGTTCATCGATGCGCCGTCGGCTAAAGCCTGGGGCGTGTCCTACGATTTTTGCCTTCACCACGGAGAAGGCTACGCCTGTCTTCCGAGGAGCGGCTGAAAAGCGGCGGCGACTAGAGGTACGTATGTACGTCATTTTCCTCAAGTGTATGTACCGTACTTGAACAGTTCAATGTGCGATTGATTATATTGTAAGACCTTTTTTATTACTTGGTTTTCCAACTGTCGATCTCCATTTTGTCAAAGTAAAATACAAAGAGTTCGAATTTTCGATTTTTTTCATATTTCCCTCTGTCTCCGCCTATCTGCTACATTAACTGATGCATCTGTCATAGAGGGGGGGGGGGATATAAAACTGGAGCTCGCAAATTCAGTGTAAATTTTACTTCTCTGTTGGTCATTTAGACGTAGAATACGCCTTCGACCACGTTTTGTTTTTTCGCAAGCTTTGAAAAGATGTAACTTTCGAGGGGACACTATACCGACTCTCCGCGATTCGGGTGGTTTTAGTTTTGTGATTTCTAAACGAGGGTCGGCGAATATAGTCGAATGTACGGATGGTGCATTGGTGTGTCGGACGATGGATGCCAGTCGTGTCTTACTGAACAAGTCTGATGGATCTCGAGCAATGGCTAGCAATGAAAGATGATCATTAAAATGAAAAATGGAACAATCAAACATCCCAAAAATGAATGTACATTGTTCAAATCCTCTATCAGATTTCCGGACACAGCGTACATTGTCAGACTGTATAATTTACCACATGTACGTTGGTGCTACAACATAACTTTTGACATGGTAATGATATTTTGTGAAACTGCGGATTGATTTGTCAGTCTATCTGGCGAAGATAAAAAGTGATACCAGTGTATCATGCTGAAATGTTGCATTTGTAAACCTTAGTGTCAAGGATCAATTATTGTGAAACGTTGTTGTTGTAACAGGATATTTCATAATACGAAAGAAGTATTTTGAGATTGGTAGGTACTTCCCACAAAACTGAATATTTACACAGATATACAGCTTAGCCCCAGCAGGGACCTAATGATACTGTCAGTATCATTAGGTCCCTGCTGGGGCTAATATACAGCTCAACATGTTGCAACTGTATCATCGATAAACCAGTGAATATACAACAAATCGATGTTGTAAAATACTCGTGCATTTTGTGGTTTTTCTGTCACAAGATGAAAATTTTTAAATGATGATGCATTCGTGCAAATTAGTTCCAGTAGGGTCACAGGTAGAACTGAAAGATATTATTGTCATATTTGATATAGTTGTAAAGTTATTGAGGATATTGGTTTTCATAAAAATTATAATCTTGAATAATATTAAAATTATGTACTATAGTTTCAAAATAACTAGTTGATCTAGCTGCATCGGGCCCTAATGAAACTAATTATGGGTCATTTATAATGATTATGCGTGTCAAATTTTTCATCTTTTGACACAAAATGTACAAAATATTGTGTAATATCAATTTACTGAATATTCACTGGTTTACTATGGTATCACAATACTGAGCTGTATGTGTGTGTAAACTATCAGCTTCCTGTGAAAAACTAATCTCAAAATATTTCCGATCACTGATGTATTTATTTGCAGGTCTCGGGTCTTTTTGCATGCCAACTTTTCCATTTAGACCTACAACTTTTGACATTTATCTATACTATGCAGTGACCTCCGAAAAGACTGGTAACTTCCAACTTCGTCAAATAGACCTGCACTCAAAAAATTTAAATACATCACTATTGATTTTAAAAATTTCTACATATCCTGTTCCACAATAATTGAACCTTAATAGCCAAAATAAAAAAGAGTTATTTTTCAAGATGTCAGTTGATTATTAATTTTTTTTTTTTTTTAATTAAAATGAAGTTGAAAACAAAGTTGAAGGTTTGGTGGAAATAAAAAAAAAATGGATAATGCGTTTTTTTGTAATTTTGTTCTTTGGATAATGTGACTTTTGGATATCATGCCTTAGCTCATGTGACCTGTTGTAATATCGACTAGGATTAGCGTACCAGATTACAGTTGTACTTCAAGCCTGCTACACAAGATTTATACTGCATTGTTATTAGCACATTTTTTCTCTTCTTGGCCTATTCAATTTATCCAGCGAAGTGAATTTTATTAAAATTTGTTTGTCTCCTCAGCAGTGCTTCATTTTTAAGGAAAGCGATCACTCGCCTGCACCTACCGCTTGCATTATTTTTCTTTGAGGAGAGTGAAATATAGCTCCTCTTAAATATAAAACACTCTAATCTATTAAGTCACAGTCACTCTCCTTGATTTCAGAATCGCTTTCCTGGAAATTTCTGAGTAGAGCAATTTTTATCTCACCTGCTATTTTCAAAAGTGAAGCACTGTTTACTTAATTTCTTTATACATATACACATTCTTTAGACATTCTGTTCATTTGAATATTTGTCCCCAGATGTGGACTCCTGACTCAAGCACGTTTGGTAAACTAGCTTCCACACTGCCAGCGAAGAAGACTAAAGTTATTGATACCGTTGACCCTCCAGTCTCTGCAGTTCTTATCGATACAAGTGGTCCTATATCCTGCAGTATTGAGTGCCAAACTGATACAAATGAAAGGTTCAACATTGCCTCTCAGACTGCTCCACAACAGGTAATTTAGTACTGGTTTGTGTCTGACTGAAGAAAACCTGTTAATTGTTTACTTTGTCAGTCGCTGAAAGTCATTTCATTAACAGCTGCACGATCAGTTCCCATCAGACGCATAGCTTGTTTAATATACACTCTCAAATGATTGGTTTAAACTGCCAAAAGGTTAAAAAGTGAGTTGAAGAAAACTTTTAAAGTGTAATAGTGGCTGCCTGGCTGACAGGTCTGTGTAGCCATCCAATCCCCCTGGATGGGCCCTCAGTGCTTCTGTCGTGCAGCGCTCTCGCCGCTGTAATAAAATATGCCCGTGGTTTATTGGAAGTGACCTATTAAGTATTGAACATTATTTGTCCCCGGGTTCGCTTGTGAAACCGTTTCTCACTGGCCGATAATACCTGTTAAAATCGCGATATAAACGATATGTACTCCGCCCTGTCTAGGGTGTTCAGTACAATAAATATTGAATTGAATTAAATTGAATTGATATGTTGGGAAAATTGCAGAATTTGCTTCAGGCAGGGTTTAAAAAAACCCATCCTGGGTATAGGGATTTTTAAACCTGCACAATGATGCATGTGTGCAAATCGGCTACCAGGGGCGACGACTCTGTCACACGCTTCACAACACAACTGGAGCTGTAAACAATCAGCTGCTCGTTTTGCAGTAGCAATGACGGAAGTCACAGCCATAATTTGTTTTATGAGTGTATATCTGAGAGAACCACTCAATAAATTGCTTCCACATTTAAAGATGCAACGGGATTTCAGGTATTTACATGAATTGACCTGCACGTGAACTTGATGTGGCCAACTATTGTTGCATTATTCGCGCGGTAGATTTGCACAACAACAACCAAGGTCAAACTGTAAGTTTCTAGGATTGTGAAGCTGTGTCTGGGCGCCGATTCTTGCGCAGCCTAATAAATTGCACTTCCTAATAAATCAGGAAGTGTTACGTCAGCGATCCGATGACCAATGATCTGACCTTTGACAAAACCTGTTTGACCAGGTGCACCGGGTCCACGAGGTCTCCGAACAACACAAATGAATGGAACGAGCTGAAAAATCTGGCACCATTAGCCTCGAACCGAAACGCAAAGGAAACGCAATCACATTTTTCGTCAAAGGGCTTTCGAGCGCGCTGAATTGAGCAATATCATAAGGACTGATATTAAATCAATGAACAACTGTACAAATCTTTCTTTCTAAAACCCTGTAAATCGTCTGTAATCCTTGAAACATTTTATAGACCCGCTCTTCCACTTTCCCGCGAAAGAAAACAGTGAGGCGCTCGACGAGTGGGACTCGCCTGTGTTACACAGTACGCTGAGTCAACACACAGAATATAATTTACTTACGTCAGCTACCCGACCCTCCACTTGTTCTCACCTGAACAGGTATCAGAGTTATTTCTCTTGCTTTGAAGTTCTCTTTGAACACGTAACTTCCGCTTTACGCTTTTGATGGCGATTTCACGTTTCAAGCTCTGAGAATGTGGAACCTCTTTTACTAGTTGTGATCATTTGGCTTGTTGTACACTTGAATGGTAAATGTTATCATGTTCTCCTGGCTTCCCTGCTTACGTGAGTACCTTTATTTATTTGTTACGACAAAAAAAAAATTCAACTTCTCAATCCTACTGTAACAGAACCGTAAAGATCACTTTTCAGGGCTTATTTCCATCAAATAATACATAGGGCAAAAATAGCCCAGAGTTTAAATTTTCAACCAGGGTTAAAAACATAAACCTGGCTCAAAATCCTGATAACTTATATCATTGATGTAAATATTGTGTCAGACTGTCTTTTAACATTTTTCAGATTCATCATTCCAAGTCACAGATACAGCTACACACCCGCTCAACTGCTACTCAAACTGAGTAAGAACAAAGTCACCACACAGCTGCTTCTTTGAACAGTATAAAACATACAAACTAATTGCATGCACATACAATAATAAGAGACTTTCCCACTCAATCATGAATGGTGGTGATACACTAGAAATAGTACATAAAATGAAATAAATTGCTTGTAACATAATTAGTTTGATTGAATACGGAGGTGATCCGGCATTAAAGACACTCACTGCAATTAGTAAAAGACAATGTTTATTTGGTGTTGCAGTGGAACCAATGTCACAGATACTGCTGTGCAGTGTAACTTGTCTATACATGTACAGTATGCCAATCCAGAAAGTGAAGTAGTAGACAAGGAAGATGAGGGGGAACTGGAAGATGACGATTTTGAGTGGTTGCCAGGCCAAGAAGAGGATGAAGATGCCCCTCCTAGTGTCACAAATGAGGGGGACATCCTCCGGTATATATATATATCACATCTCTAACTGGAGCTGTTGTCCAGAGGCTAACTAATATCCAATGCATGACCCTGATACCCTGTGGTGGCTTTATCCCCTCCCTTTCAATTTAGTGTTCAAGACAGTACCCGTGAAGTAAAATTACATTAATTCAGTATGATTGAGGATGTACACTGGATTAAGGATGTACATACCTGTACGTAGGTACAAATACTTACCCATTAAGGCGGCGTCAGCATATCGGCATATAGCGGCCCATAAAATTGCATGGGAAATTGACCATGCTTTCTTAGGACATGTATGTAGGATAATTACATAAAGCATGTAAAGGGTCATAATCTCATAATTGCAATGAAAACTAGATGGTGGTTACACATTTACAGGGTTATGCAATGGATAAGATCAACCACCTCCCTTGGGGTTATAATAATATCCCAGCCACCAGTCAGATCTGTTGGACAGGATTAGCATATCTGTGCCCAGTAGTTAAAGAGGTTTGGGAAGAGGAGAACAAGACCCTTCTCGAAGAGAGAAAAGGAAAACTGATGGTACTGGGTGGTGATGGTCGATGTTGTTCGCCTGGTCATACAGCAAAGTATGGGGCTTACTCTCTGATGGACTTAGAGACCTCGAAAGTCATAGAAACTCAGCTAGTACAAGTAAATCTGTGTTCAGATTTCAGTTGTGTTCAGCATTATTCTTATCTATTTGTCTGGTTGTTTTGAGACATTTGTTTGCTTGCCATTTTCTGTGCTTGTTATACCCCCTATAACAAACGTAGTGAGGGTTGGGGGGGGGCTTATACTGGAATGAGCCTGTCAGTCCATCCGTACTCATGTGTTGTATCTCACTTCCTGGTTGACCAATGTTGTTTGTCCCCCCGCCACGAAATGCTACATGTCCGTCCTTCCCAACCATGTTGTGAACCCGATGTCTAAGAACAATTCAACTGATCGACTTCAAACTTGAAGGGTGACTTCACATCAGTGAGAAGATAGCTGGGATTGTTTTTCACCAAACTGCGTTATCCAAGATGGCCACTGTCGGCCATCTTAGATTCCATCCGTCCCAAAAATGTTGTGAACGCGCTTTCTCGAGAAAAATTCAACCGATCGATTTAAACTTGGGGAATGTAAGATGGCTTGGATCTCAGACTCGTTTTTGGGCACAACGATGCCACCGGATGGTATTTCTACATCGTCCTGCCTTCCATAGACAATTTTGCAACATTGTCCTTCACAATTATTTTATGTCCTTCACATCAAGAAGACCACACTCTTAGCAACAATCTAACATCACACAAAATATATATGGTGATTATATCCCATGTGTGTGAGACAGGCTTTTAGCTAGGATTTTGATTTTGGGGAGTCTCAATTGCCTATCTCAATTGCCTATTTTTAAGGGTTTTGCTGAAAACAAGGAGTCTCATCCCTATCTCCACCATGTTAAATTTCAGGGAGTCTCATTTTAAAATAGGGAGTCTCAAAGACCCTGAGACTCATGCATAGCTAAAAGCCTGGTGTGAGAAGCCAGTTTCCAGACAAGCTTCTTGGCGGGGGACCTGCTAGCTACTCAGCTTGTTAATTTTGTTTCCATGACCCTAAAACATCATTTAAGTTGAGCTCAATGCTAAACAGAAGAATATTTTGATTTTCATTATGTAAATTTATATTTTACATGATGATTCTGCTATGGGGGTCAGGCCTTGCATCAGCTCAGGCCCAGACTCCTGGGGCCTATTCATAAGCCTGGTAAAGGCTTAATGTCGATGTCCTTTTATATTGAAAGCAGCCAGCCGTGATAAATCCTAAC
>JAVTVY010033911.1:0-15332 GCA_036873755.1 Hanleya hanleyi
TACATCAGTTCATCACATTGATTGCCAGAAATATTTCCTTACAGCTCACCTCATAATTTGACTAGCTCATCAGTTTTGTTAAAATGCTCTCAAAAATGAGCATTTTGTCCATCTGTTTTATACTGCAGATGCTCCCTGACCGTGACCTATTTCCCTCAATTTTGCCAGGGTTTCACAGTTGCAACCATGCATTAATAATTTCTTGCTCAGGGAATACATGTATCTATATCGAGTTATGTGTCCAATCATTGGGTGTAAACGATGGAAATTGGTGTTCAGACACCCACTAATGGAGAAAATCCTGATCCCCTTATTATTGTTGCCTGTCTGGCTGCATTCAGTTGTTGGACTAACATACCGGTATCTAAATGTCTATAGTAGTTGACCAAACTAAATAAGGTTAAACAAAGTTAATAAATGGTTCTCAGGCTTTTTTTTCCTCCAAAAACAGAGAGGCAGGCCAGCAGGCAGTTTTTGTTTTTTTGTTATCGCGATTTCTCAGGAACTACTGCATGGATCTTTCCCAAATTCGGTACACAGGTTCCTCTTGGGGTCTAGTTGTGCAAGATGCCTTTTCTGGTCCGATTCGAAAATCCAATATGGCCACCAGGCAGCCATCTTGGATTTCCTCATGAAACCTTGTTATCGCGATTTCTCAGGAACTTCTTCATGGATCTTTCTCAAATTTGGTACACAAGTTCCCCTTGGGGTCTAGTTGTGCAAGATACCTTTTCTGGCCCCATTCAAAAATCCAATATGTCCACAAGGCAGCTATCTAGGATTTCCCCATGAAACCTTGTTATCGCGATTTCTCAGGAACTACTTCATGGATCTTTCTCAAATTTGGTACACAGGTTCCCCGTGGTGTCTAGTTGTGCAACATATCTTTTCTGGCCCCATTCGAAAATCCAATATGTCCACAAGGCAGCTATCTTGGATTTCCCCATGAAACCTTGTTATCGCGATTTCTCAGGAACTACTGCAAATTTTCAAATTTTAAATCAGTTTTTAGCCCACCATCACCAGATGGTGGGCTGTTCAAATCGCTTTTCGTCCGTGGTCCGTCGTCCGTCCGTCAGTCCGTCCGTCAGTCCGTCCGTCCGTAAACAATTCTTGTTATCGCGATTTCTCAGGAACTACTTTATGGATCTTTCTCAAATTTGGTACACAGGTTCCCCTTGGGGCCTAGTTGTGCAAGATACCTTTTTTGGTCCGATTCGAAAATCCAATATGGCCACCAGGCAGCCATCTTGGATTTCCCCATGAAACCTTGTTATCGTGATTTCTCAGGAACTACTGCATGGATCTTTCTCAAATTTGGTACACAGGTTCCCCTTGGGATCTAGTTGTGCAAGATATCTTTTTTGGTCCGATTCGAAAATCCAATATGGCCACCAGGCAGCCATGTTGGATTTCCCCATGAAATCTTGTTATCGCGATTTCTCAGGAACTACTGCATGGATCGTTCTCAAATATGGTACACAGGTTCCCCTTGGGATCTAGTTGTGCAAGATACCTTTTCTGGTCCGATTCGAAAATCCAATATGGCCACCAGGCAGCCATCTTGGATTTCCCCATGAAACTTTGTTATCGTCATTTTTCAGGAAGTACTGCATGGATCTTTCTCAAATTTGGTACACAGGTTCTCCTTAGTGTCAAGGTTTGCAAGATACCTTTTTCGGTCCGAATCGAAAATCTAATATGGCCACCAGGCAGCCATCTTGGATTTCCCCAGGAAACCTTGTTATCGCAATTTCTCAGGAACTACTGCATGGATCTTTCTCAAATTTGGTACACAGGTTCCCCTTGGGGTCTAGTTGTGCAAGATACTTTTTTTGGTCCGATTCGAAAACCCAGTAAAGCCACCAGGCAGCCATATTGGATTTCCCTTTGAAAATTTATCGCCATTTCTCAGGAAGTTCTGCATGGATCTTTCTCAAATTTGGTACACAGTTTCCCCTTGGTGTCTAGTTGTGCAAGATACCTTTCCTGGTCCGATTTGAAAAGCCAGTATGGCCACCAGGCAATCATCTTGGATTTCCCCATGAAACTTTATCGTCATTTCTCAGGAACTGCTGCATGGATCTTTCTCAAATTTGGTACACAGGTTCCCCTTAGGGTCTCGATATGCAAGATGCCTTTTTCGGTCCGTATCGAAAATCCAATATGGCCACCAGGCGGCCATCTTAGACTTCCCCATGAAATTTTGTTATCATGATTTCTCAGGAAGTACTTCCTGGATCTTTCTCAAATTTGATACACAGGTTCCCCTTGTAGTCCAGTTGTGCAAGATAGCTTTTGGTCTGATTCCAAAATCCAATATGTCCATCAGGCGGCCATCTTGGATTACCCCATGAAACATTGTTATTGCGATTTCTCAGGAACTACTGCATGGATCTTTGTTAAATTTGTTACACAGGTTCTCCTTGTCGTCTAGTTGTGCAAGATACCTTTTCTGGTCCGATTCGACAGGCGGCCATCTTGGATTTTCCCACGCAACTTTGTTATCGTGATTTCTCAGGAAGTACTGCATGGATCTTTCTCAAATTTGCTACACAGGTTCCATTTATGATCTAGTTGTGCAGGATACCTTTTTCGGTCCAAATCGAAAATCCAATATGGCCACATGGTGACCATCTTGAATTTCCTCTTGAAACATTGTTATCGTGAATTCTCAGGAAATATTTCATGGATATTTCTGAAAGTTGGTACACAGGTCCCACATGGGGCCTAGTAGTGCAAGATACCTTTCTTGGTCCGATTCGAAAATCCAAGTTACGCTTCAAATTAATACGGTATTCTCGAGTTGTGACATTGCATCACAAGAGTCGGCGGATCAAACGGTGGGGCATATTCTATATATTGACTATAGAGAATATCCATACCTTCACCTTCCATATCAAGGAGTTCAAATAATTCGGAATTAAAATGTATTTCTTCAAATTTTAAATCAGTTTTCTTTAGTCCATCCAGTAGCAAGTGAACTGCTCCACCCTCTCGTCTGCCGGTGGGTCGGCTACATGAAGGGACGTCACTCTTGTGATTCAACATCACAAATCCACAACTGTAGACTACTGCATGTTTTGATCCAAGGGAGATAATCAGGATTCAGGCACTTTAGAAGTTTCAACATTACTGCGCAGACCGGATCCCTTGTACCATCTTACTATTTTTGAGCATGGTATCTTAAAAGAGATATCTCAAACTAGCCCAGTAAACAGAACAGAATTAGCAGTCGTTCCTAATTATGAAATCTTTAGTATGTTTCATAGCTCATGCTAAAGTGTCAAAGAGATTGGTCCTCGCTTCCAGTACCCAATGATGACTCGTGCGAAAAAAGAAAGAAAAAAAAATACTACAAAACAAAGGCGAAGGATCCTCCGTGCATGTACATTCACTGTCAGACTAACTTTGCTCATTTCTCTTGTATTATAACAACCGACATAAGTACAGTTTCTAGAAATCTTGAAACTCCTGAAAATTAGATTATATCTTGGTGTTTTTCAGTGTCCCTTTTCCGATCTTTTTCGCTCAGATTTGAAACTCTGTAAACAAAATTACAAATCAATCGTTTGTTGTTAGTAACAATGGACAAAAAGACCCTCTAGTCATTAGCTTACAATTATCGGACAATGGTGGGCGCCAAGATCCTTCAGGGTCTCTCGTATTAGTCCAGTGAACTGTTTCATCTGCCGACGGGTCGGCCACATGAAGGGACGTCACTCTTGTGACACAACGTTACAACTCGACAAATTTAGACTACTGCATGTTTTGATCCAAGGAAGATAACGAGGATTCAGACACTTTCGAGGTTTCAACAGTACTGCGCGGATCCCTTCTGAAGTATTGTACCATGTTACTATTTTCGAGCATGGTATCTTAAAAGAGATATCTCAAACTACTAGCCCAGTAAACAGAACAGAATTAGCATTCGTTCCTAATTATAAAATCTTAAGTATGTTTCATAGCTCATGCCAAAGGGTCAAAGACATATGTCTTCGCTTCCAGAACCCAATGATGACACGTGCAAAAAAAAAATACTACAAAACGAAGACGAATGATCCTCCGGACATTCACTTTCAGACTAACTTTGCTCTTTTCTCTTGTACTATTACAACTGACATAAGTACAGTTTCTAGAAATGTTGAAACTCCTTAAACTTAGAAAGATGATATCTTGGTGTTTTCCAGTGTCCCTTTTTCGATCTTTTCGCTCAGATTAAAAATTCTGTAAACAAATCAATCGTTTGTTCTTAGTAACAAAGGACAAGAAGATCCTCTTGTCATTAGCTTACAATTATCGGACAATGGTGGGTGCCAAGATCCTTCAGGATCTCTCGTATTATATTGTAACCACTCGCAGGACCTTCAGATACCCCCTCCTAAACATTTTGACATGAGCTATTTTTAGCTCACGCACTAAATCTAAACACGAAGCCCCGTTATCTTTTCGACCTGATCCAACATTTTTTTTTGCAGTTATCTCCCTTGATGTTAAAAAAACACTTCTACCTGATATTCTTTTTCATGAATGCAGCTCATGACCTTGTCATGTGGATTCTTTAAACACCATACATGTATACTGGTGTATGATTTCTTGACCATAAGAAAATGGAGCCCAATTTTCCTGAAACCATTTATCATCATAATGTGTTGTTTGATTTCCTGAATCATTTTGTAACAGAATGATTACTGTTATTATCATAGCATTGATCAGCTGATCTGATTCCCTTTTTGCACATAACCATATCTCCAAGGCACTTTCCCTCCCCCCCGCCCCCCCACTTTCTCCTTTTCAGCGTTTAGCCATGTTGTCTACTGTGTATGTGTAAGGGCATATCATCTTGGGTTCAACTGAACTCTTGTCTTGTATGTAGTTTGGAGAGAACAAAGTATAACAACCATCCTTATTTTGCTTTCCAGGATGGCACTGTCTAAGAAGAGCTAACCAGCGAAGACTGGGAACCATTTGTTGGGATCATCAACCGCAATGTATACTGCATCGTAGCAGAAAAGACGATACTGATTGACGAAGTAACATCACTCTCCTTGGTCATATGTCTGTTCATGGGCATTATTTACTCACTGAACATTGCCTACCCAAAAGGTGGTAAATACACCTTTGAATTTCTGCAAAAGTGTCTTCTGGAATTAGACTGCATCAAAATGACAACTTTCCTTGGAAAAATAAAGCAGTAGTATTCTAGAGTGCAGAATCTCTCATGTACTAAATTCAGTTTTTCTTGACCTCATGTTATTCGTTTGCCTTTCCAAATTTTAACTATCTGAATTTTCCATATTCTTTTAAATTCTCCCCATCTTGAATTTTAAATTATCTAGGAGGAGTGTATGTCGTTAACTTCATATCACCAGTGAAGATAACCTTTGTTGTGGCCAAATTATAAACAGTACCGGTAGGTCTACAAATATATCTCTAATTTTGAATGCACAGTGCTTGTGTTACAAAAGCTTTTTCTTGGTAAATTGAGAATGTTGGTCAAGTTCCAAACTTACAACTAGTTACCTCTGGGCTATTAGTTCTATTGTGAACAATCTTTCCTGATAGTTGACAAAATGTGGAAAGGGCAGGGTCTAATGCAGCAGGAAGTCACCTCTAGGCTTTGTTTTATTGTTTGCATTATTCTCAGATAGTTGACAATGCAGGAAGACAGGCACACACCTATTGGATGTGAAACCAGTCACCTCTAGGCTCTTAGTCCTAATATTTGCATTATTCCCTGATAGTTGACAAAGTACTGAATGGACAGAGTCTAATGCAGGAAAACAGGCACACATCTATTGGGTGTGAAACCAGTCACCTCTAGGCTCTTAGTTTTATTGTTTGCATTATTCTCCGATAGCTGACAAAGTACTGAATGGACAGACTCTAATGCAGGAAAACAGGCACACATCTATTGGGTGTGAAACCAGTCACCCCTAGGCTCTTAGTTTTATAGTTTGCATTATTCCCTGATAGCTGACAAAGTGCTGAATGGACAGACTCTAATGCAGGAAAACAGGCACACATCTATTGGGTGTGAAACCAGTCACCTCTAGGCTCTTAGTTTTATAGTTTGCATTATTCCCTGATAGCTGACAAAGTGCTGAATGGAGAGAGTCTAATGCAGGAAAACAGGCACACATCTATTGGATGTGAAACCAGTCACCTCTAGGCTCTTAGTCCTAATATTTGCATTATTCTCTGATAGTTGACAAAGTACTGAATGGACAGAGTCTAATGCAGGAAAACTGGCACACATCTATTGGGTGTGAAACCAGTCACCTCTAGGCTCTTAGTTTTATTGTTTGCATTATTCCCTGATAGCTGACAAAGTACTGAATGGACAGAGTCTAATGCAGGAAAACTGGCACACATCTATTGGGTGTGAAACCAGTCACATCTAGGCTCTTAGTTTTATAGTTTGCATTATTCCCTGATAGCTGACAAAGTGCTGAATGGAGAGAGTCTAATGCGGGAAAACAGGCACACATCTATTGGGTGTGAAACCAGTCACCTCTAGGCTCTTAGTTTTGTTTGTTTGCATTATTCCCTGATAGTTGACAAAGTAGGCTACTGATTGGACAGAGTCTAATGCAGGAAAACAGGCACACATCTATTGGGTGTGAAACCAGTCACCTCTAGGCTCTTAGTTTTATTTGTTTGCATTATTCCCTGATAGTGGACTGCAGGATTACTGGACAGACAGAATCTAATGCAGGAAGACAGTCATCACCAGGCTCGCAGTTTTATTATTATTTTCCCTGACAAAGCGAACAGAACAGACAGGCATTCGTCTGTTGGGTGTGGAAGCAGTCATCTCCAAATGAACAGACAGTCTATGCAGGAAGACAGGTTCATGTAAACGTTACCATAAATGTCGGGATAAGTGATCACCTGTCATGCAGATGAACGAATGTACAATTTATAACGTGATTGAAGGAGATATAATACGTCATCAGGGTTCAGGTCCATTAACTGGAAAATATGCTAAAATTTCATGTTAAGACAATCTTTAGGGGAGCAATACACACACTTGACCGATTATGCGGTACTTGGCATACACATCATATGGGATGTTCTGAGGGGGATGCAACAGCATGGCTGCATTTCATGAATATTTAATTAGTTTAATTAGCTAATTAAATGGATGTTAAGGGAAATTTTATGGACAGAATATTCAAAAATGCTTGACCAAGTGCGCCTAAACCCAGCAGGCAATACCATTGGGGTGTTCTGAGGATGTTACTGTACAGAATGGCTTCATTCCGTTAATATTTAGTGAGCGTAATTAACTAATTAAATGGCGAATACACAGAGATTTCATGTCCAGGCAATAATTAGGGGTGCTATATTCAAAAATACTTTGCCGACTGTACCCAAGTTTGGCATACATTTTATTTAGTATGTTTTGAAGGGATGTTACAAAATAATTATATTCTGAAAATATTTAATTAGGTCTTAATTCCATGTACATGTACCTTATTAAATGGCAAATATGTTTTCATGTTCTGGCAATCGTTACAGTTACTGTATTCATATAGTCAGGCGAGCTCTTTGGTGGCCTTGTCACTCAGTTCTGAAATAAATATTAAAAGGCTGTTTGCTCCAACAATACCAGCTTTTTTGTATTATTTGGCAATGGTCTAGAAAATAATTTGTAGTTTTGGAAATCATTCAGGTATTATGTATGCAACAACAGGCTAATGTTTCCACCCCCCTCCCCCCCCCCCTTTTCCTGGAAGAAAAAAGCATTGCCTACTTTAGCACCAATGAATTAAGAATGTATATACCTTTCATCCAACACCCCCCCCCCCCACACCCACACACATCAAAAAGAGTATGTAGTTTTCAATTATGGTATTGAAGTTCTCTCAACTGTGGCAAAATGATTATATTCTCGGAAATCAAATCATCACACACAAGTAACCTGAACTTAAATGCTAGTAGTATAATTCAATCAGTTGTGGTATTAAATGTTACATGCACTGAACTCAAGTCTGTTTAGTGAAGATGGCTAACAAGGGAGTTGCAGTAACTAACTTCCCTGACTCAAACTAACTTTAGCAGTTGCTGTTTATTAAACTTAATGAACTAAATTTGTTAATCTTGTATATCAACTGAACCAAATCAATTTGCCTAATTAGATGTAGCAAATATTCTTCTGTACCAACTTTAATATCTCCACCTCTGCTAGCCAGTTCAAAGTTTGTTCAACTTAATCTAGCAAACACCACTCCATTGAAAAAACTGAGTTTCGTGAACTGTTTCTTTCCAGTGTAACAAACTAAACCTTGTTAATCAAATACAGCATATTGTCCTCATTTACTTGTAATCTAAAAAGAGTTCATTCAACACAGATATAATAACTTGCAAGTTACCTTTATTTGAGTTCATCAGGAACTTGAATTGATGAAGTCCGTTTACAGTATCTCAACCTTTTCAAGTTGATAGAACTTTGATTACAGTACTATTAACAAAACGGTCTTTAACATCAACTATATTTAGTTTGTTTCACTTGAATGACACAGCTCAGACAACTTAATTTAGTTTAGGCAGCAGTGTTCCCTTATTTTTTTTTAAGTTCATCGAACACAGCAGGGTTAAGAGTGTGGGGAGTTAGGCAGAAGACCTCTCAGAGAGTTTCGTTTGGTCAGTATTATGAAATATTGGTTAAGGATACTAGAGGGCAAAAATATTCTAATCAGAAATGTCTACAGTATTCTTTTAGGTTTGACAAATAAGGGAATCCCAAATTGGAGTTCATTGTTGAAGACCATGCATGTTAACGGAATATGGCTTTGGCGAGGTGTGGCTTTTTCCGGAGATGTAAATTCGAAAGTGTTTTTGAAGATATTTCGTCAAAGAGTAAAAGATTGTTATTTACAGAAGTGGATTACCGGTTTAGAATCACCAAAACTGTTTCTGTACAAGCACCTTAAAACCGTAATTTCCTTTGAAACCTATTTAGACGATGTTTATAATTGTAAGCATAGGGCTGCTTTATCTAGATTACGTACTTCATCGCATGTATTAAGGGTGGAAACTGGCCGACATGGCAGTAATATGTTAGACAGGATAGAGTGTGTGAATATTGTGATCAAAATGTTATTGAGGATGAGTACCATTTCGTTTTAATGTGTCCACGTTGCATTAAATTGCGAAGACAGTATATTCCCCGATATTACTGGTCAAAACCTAGTGTCTATAAATTAGTGAAACTACTATCTATTTTTTTTTTTTTTTTTTTTACTATCTAGTTCTTCTGCAAAGTTTATCAGAAAAGTAGCCCATTATATACACGATGCATTTTCTAGTCGCCAACAAAACAGATCAGATAAACCATTCTCGCACTTTCATTCTGATCACTACTTATAACTAGGTATAACTATATCTAGTTTGAATATTATACTATGATGTTCATAATGATCTATGAAGCTGCTGAATCGAAAGTCAGCACCAGCATGTAAATATTTGTTAGAATGTCCTATGCATTGTTACCTTACCCACTGAAGTTGTTACGAGAAGCATGTATTTGCTTAAGTAAATAAAAAAACCTACCTACCATTATATCAGAGTGGGGTTCAGATTGTAGTAAGAGTTCATATGGGTTCTTTCATCACCCCAGGACCTAGAGTTGTGTACATGTACACCTGGATTTTATTTTTTATACACCCACCATGGCACTGTAGATAACTTTCAGTTTAGTGAAGTCCACTTCGACCTCAATTCTGAGGTATCAAGGTATCAAGGAAATTAATTAGTCCACCAGTTCTCACTGTATCATTCTCACAATGTGTACACATACCTTATTTAGAAGAAGAATATTTATGATGTTTTGGACATTGACGATTTTCTGCATATATTTTATACCCATAAACGGATGAAGGAGGGTTAAAAGAAAATCAACTGTAAGACTTTCTGAAATATTCATTTATTATCATTTTCTCAATATTTATTTGATCAACTCAAATATTGTACGCCTACGATAATACGCTTGCAATGCGTAACAGGTATACACAGATCACGTTAGTGACGGAACGAATAACAGCTGGAGTTGTGAGTTAAATATTTGTTTCCCCATTCCAGACTCCATTTGGAAAGGTTTGTCAATGTTTGGGTATCGGTCCACAATATTTCGCTTTTGAACAAAAATATATTGAAACCCCCCAATTCAGTGACAACTTCATACATGCCAATAATACTCTGTTATTACTAATTTAAATTTTAGCAGTTTTGTTAGACAATTCCCACCCGCCCCCCCCTTCACGCGGTAACCCAAGCACACCGATGCACAGTGGCAGCCAATTGCCCGAACAGCTCCCATTATTGGGCGGGGCGCTTTGTGAAAAGAATTACAAATTTCTCTCTGTTTTTCGATCCCAAGTTGGTATTTCTCTATTACATTTCAAAGATAATTTCATAAAAATATATCACTAACCTGAACAATCTCGACATTTCTGTTGCAAATAAATTCTCCTCAACATAGCTCGCTTAACAGTTCCATCTTTGATCGTCCCTTGAAAAGTTTTACGAGTTAACAGAGTATACCTTACACTTGCAGTTGTTGTTGCTGTCTGATTTAAGGCTCTATCTATTCCGTAGCCAATACTAGTCCCTGGGTAGTTTCAGGTATCCCACATGTAACAATTTAACAAACAACATGCGTGTCACATACACAGGCCAATTTCTTCCTTCTGAAATATACATGTACCTGTCCCAAGCCTAAGTAAGTCAATGGTCTATTGTTGGGATGGACCCATGAAAGACAAAAGAACAAAACTGTGAAACCAGAGCCAAGGAACTTACGCCAGTATTGCCACGCTTTGTTTTGCAATTCATTACGAGCGAAACAAGACAATTTGTTCAACAAATTATACATGTATGCCAGAGGAAGATTTTGATTCAAGGGAAACTATATGCGATGTCAAATAGATGCCAAACAATATAGTACTGGATCACTATTTTCCCCTTAGATGAACATATTGACCAAATCTTCTTCAATATTAATTTTAATATTCCTGTATTTCTCAGGCGAATTTGTCTCCATATATTATTATGTTATTAACCAAGTGTTTTCATATTGGCCTTGTTATAGGTCCGAGGCCTGCCGTATTGGCCCGAGGCCGCAGGCCGAGGGCCAATACGGCTGACCGAGGACCTATAACCAGGCCAATATGAAAACACTTGGTTAATGACATTTTTATTAATTAACTCACCTACAAAAAAATTTTTATCGATTATAATACATGCATCAAGGAATGTTTTAGTACAGCGACTCCCTGTATTTCTTCCTTCACAATAGGCCTATTTCCTACGATTATTATTATGTGCTTTTTGAAGTGCCATTATCGTCGGGAAGTCGATCCCCTCTACAGTAACGCTATCGGAAACGACGGTGACAATCGGGACGGTGAATAGGCCCATCATCTTCAACCTGGGCGTGGGTCTTCAACGTATGAAACGGAGTCAAAAATACACAAGCAGATGAAATACTAATTTTATTTGATAAGAACGGTGCAGTAAAATACAACCTTATAATCTGGCGTAAATTTGGTCCAAATCCAGTCCCGATTTGAGGATCGAAGACGTATCATGCTATGGAGACCCTAGTTTTCAACATCATTTTACAGGTGTTTCGACCGCATAATTTCTATCGGTTCTATCCATATGTGAATAACTCTTCTAGCTGCAAGTCTGACATCTTTCTGTTGTAAAATATCACTGTAGTTATCACTTCGTTCATCAGTGCACTGCTGTCAGTGTTGGATTGCTGTTTTGACGTCTGCTTGTACTTAGCACGTCGATTTCGCGCTCGCGTCACTATAGTCTATTTCAGCATGACTCACCTCACTTGATTTCAAGGTTTGTGTATCGGCACGTACAGCTCTATCGAAAATTATCACATAAGCCAATGAATATCCATTCAAAGTCAGAGAAATCAGTGACATCATTCGGAGAAGATCGCGAATCGAGGATCGTTCATCCTCAGCGTCGCCATGTTGAAAGTCATATTGGCCCAGCCCATATTGGCCCTGTTTTCCTGTATTGGACCTGCTTTTCCGTATTGGCCCGCCTTCCTCATATTGGCCCGGTTTGGGGTCATATCAAGCAGGCCGATTTCTTTGTATTGGATTCATATCATTGATAGTTGATTAATAATACAGTATATTGTTGCGACTGTAGCACAGAATATTATTACAAAACAAAATGCATACAATTATTGTACAAATTACAATATTGCAACTGTACAATACAGTGCATTCATTGTATATGTTACAATATGTGACTGTAGCACAATATATTATTACAACAGTTGCAGAAATTTACTGCATCAAAATGCCACTACTACTATTGTTAAAGATTATTATATTTGTTGTTCAGAAGTGGATAACCAAATGGTCCCCCTCGACGGCACAGAATGTGTCCGTCAGACATCAGTATTTCACAAACATAGCGCGTGAAAAACGCTCAAAATCAGCATAAATACGTAACCGAAGTCGACTTATCAAAAATAGTATAACAGAGGCAGGGGAAACCATGTTGTTTACAAATTTGGCATCGTTTCGACACATCCAAATAGAAAAACGAGTTTCAAAAATCAACAATAAACAAAGTGCATAAACTTCAGGCGAAGGTAACTTAGGTAAAAGATTGAATCGTACAACAGCAGGACTAAATGGAATACGAAAACCAGCTAATTCAAATAACCAACCAAAAACGAGCTTCCAAACAGGCCGAGAATAAGAACAATATAGAAATAAATGCTCTATGGTTTCGACAGAGGCGCACATAGGACAATCCTTATCTTTAACCCCGATACGACAATGAAGAAAATAATTTGTAGGTAATATGTCATGCGAAATGCGCCATGACACATCACGAGTAATAGGGTCTAAAAAAGGATGTAAAATAGCTTTCCAACACACTTTGAAATTAATACATGGAAAAATACGTAGTACACGAGCGGGCTCGTACACTCTAGAAACTAATAAATTGTAAAAAACTTTACATTTCAGGGGTTTGGTCCAATCAAAATCAGGAAACGAAGAACAAAATTTGCGATAAATGGTCATGACTTCAAAGTAGAATACCGGTAAAATAAACCCATGAGGCATATTATTATTTACAAAATCTGGGCTATGACGACGTAGAGATAGACCTATCCAATACAAGGCAAAAAACATCCACCTCGTGTACTCAACCGAATTAATTAATTTATGTATATGCATGAGGCGCAAGGCCTCCACTTTACTTTTAATATGTAAGATAGATAGCCCACCAGACAAAGGTGGACTATAAAGAACAGTACGTTTAACAGGGTAGACCCCTTTAACTTTCCATAGAAAAAGAGAAATTTGACTCTCAAATCTCTGAATATAGTACAATGGAAAAGTAACTACAGAAGCGGCATACAAAAGTTTGCTACAGGCCAAAACATTAACAACTAAACTTTTGCCAAACAAAGAAAGAGACCTAGAACGCCAAGACATAAGGACATTTACAAATTTTTCGTAAATCATATCCCAATTTTTGTCGAAAGATTTCCCAAAATAAACCCCAACAATTTTATGAACCAGAGGCCAAGAAATTCCGAAAGGATGGTCAGATCTGCTCCGCCATTTCCCTACCCAAATACCTTTAGATTTATACAAATTTAATCTAGAGCCGGAAGCCCACCCAAAACGGTCACATAAATAAAGAACTTTTTGGATAGAAGCTTCTGTAGTACAAAAACAAGTTATATCGTCAGCATATAGAGAAGTTTTAGCCTGCTCAGGAGAGCCAGGTACATTTACACCAATAACCTCGGAATCTAAGCTAATTCGAACGGCTAATGGCTCTAAACATAAAACATATAACAGGGGAGATAACCCACACCCCTGTCTGACACTTCGAGTCACAGGAAAAGACTTGGATATGTGACCATTTACAATAACAGAACTACAAATATCCGTGTATAATATTTTCACCCATCTAATAAAGGATGGGCCAAAACCGAAAGCATTCAAAGTTTGAAACATAAAATTATGGCTCACACGATCAAAAGCTTTTTCCTGATCCAAAGACCTGAGGACCTTTAGGCTTACGTCCCGCTAACTTCCTGCGGTTACACACGTCGCAACTCCGACACCATTGCCGAACATTGGTCTGTAGACCAGGCCACATGTAAGCTTGCCTCACTTTTGCCAAGGTTTTCTTCACCCCAAGGTGACCACCGGTTACACTGTCATGGCACTCCTTCAAAACTTTCCGTCTGAGGGAGCGAGGGACCACCAGAAGCCGTCGTTTCACTTCTCCCCGAGTATTCACCCATCTTCTCACAAGCAAGGATCCGTTCATCTTCAGTAGATCGGAGGCACCCCACAGGGTTTTAGTATGGCCCATATTGACTGATGTCCTCTCTGGTTGGTCGACTGTCTTTCTTCACCCACTCTATAACAGGCTGCAAGTCCGGGTCCGCGGCCTGAGCTTGGCTGAAGTCTGCAGTTGGCGGTACTATCTCCGTAACACGGACAGCTTCCTGGACCTCGGAACCTGTTCGTCCACACTGCTTACACGGGATTCGACTCATGGCGTCAGCATTTCCGTGCTTCCGTTCGCTGAATTCCAAAGTCGTAGACTCCGAGGGCCTGTATCCACCGAGCCAACTGTCCCTCCGGTTCTTTAAACCGCATCAACCACCTCAGGGACCCATGGTCAGTGCGCAACAGAAATTTTCGGCCGAACAGATAATGCCGGAAGTACTTTACAAAGTACACAACAGCCAGAAGTTCCCGTCTAGTCACACAGCAGGCACGCTCGGTTTTGGACAACACCCTGCTGGAATAGGCTACGACCTTTTCTTCTCCGTTGATCTCCTGGGACAACACGGCCCCAATGCCGAAATTGCTGGCATCTGTGTCCAGGATAAAATTACAACACATATAAAGGCTGTCGGAAATCCGGCATCATCAACATAGGTGCGGTCGTCAGCTTCTGTCTTAGGTGGTCAAGCGCCGTCTGGGCTGTATCATCCCACAGAAATACCGCCTTTTTCTCCGTCAGTCGATGTAGAGGAGCTGCTACACTTGCAAAGTCTCGTATAAAACGCCGATAATACCCACACAGGCCGAGAAAACTTCTGACCTCAGTCTGGGAGACAGGAGTTGGCCAATCTCGTACAGCCCGAAGCATCTTTTCCCGTCACTTTGTTAAGGGCCCGGTAATCGACACAGAATCGCATTTTCCCGTCCTTCGTCCGTACTATGACGACCGGTGCAGACCAAGGCCCATTTGATGGCTCGATGACCCCCCGCTTCAGCATGTCTTCGACCTGATCATCTATTATTTCA
>JAVTVY010033912.1:0-14117 GCA_036873755.1 Hanleya hanleyi
TTTTTGGGGGGTTATTTTCCTCTCTCTCTTGGTCCTTGTATCTTTTCTGTCTTTCCTGTCCTGTTGTCTATTTCTATTCATCCTGACATCTTTTCTGTTTTTTCTTGCATCTACCCTCTTCTTCTTTGTTAAATGTTCTCTGTTCTCTGCCTTGTCATCTGGTCTTTCTTCTGTAGCATGGGTTGCATGGCTTCCCTCTGTTTCGTCGGTTCCATCTTGTGCCGTTTCGTCTTTTTCTTTAGCTTGATGTAGTTTCAACATCCTTTGTAAGTTGCAGTCTATCTCGTCAAAAGATGGGTATACGTCTGGGTTAACATCCGGTATGGCTGAAGTTGAGGCAGGCTGGTTCCCGGGTTGAGGTGGAGGAAATAATTCTGCCATCATATCATTTATCCAGGGTTGGTCATCTACCAAATTAATGATATTGCCGTAGAGTTGTCCTTGATTTTCATCATTGGTGAAGAAGTCTGATGTATCAATGTTGATTTCAGTCAGAGGTAGTGACTCCATGACTAGGTACTTGTGAATAATTAAAAAAATACTGCGCTATTTATAGTCTAATACGCGGACCGTAGCGAGAGCACTCTAGCTGTGTGATATATATATTTTACGACGCTGACAATCTGTGTTTCTTTTCCCATTTTAAAACGGCTGTCATTTTACAATAACTGTCAGCGCACCTATAATTTTATTGCAAGTTGCACTCAGGCAATTCAGTGTATAGTAGTTAAAAAAATTAACAGTCTAACGCTACACTATACCGTTATTTTATTAATTTTTAGTGATTTTAAACCCATAAAGTTAAGTGTACAGTAGTATGAAACACCAGGTACATTGGAAATAAATTGATTTTCCTGACTAAAAAAACGTGTAGACTATGGGTGACAGTCTTCTAATAGTTCCCTGAAAATTGTAACGGGTTTTATCGAAAAATAATAGGAAATTTTAATGCTGGGACAAGGGTAACACAGCACTATACAGTGGGCCAGCATATCTTGCACTGACTGACACCGGAGATGCATACAAGATGGCCGCCATTTTGTACCCACCTCCCAATCACTATACAGTGGGCCAGCCTATCTTGCACTGACTGACACCGGTGTGGGAGAGGGAAACAAGATGGCGGCATGTGGATGGCCGTAATTTTGTACCCACCTTCCACCCCATCACACTAGACTATAAATAACGTGTATTTTGACATTTATTCACCAATACAAATCATGAGTTTTAGAAGACGATCCCTGTTTACTCACCATCCGACTCGAGATCCGAGAAATGCTGCTGCTACAGAACAACACAGAGAGATGGTTAGCAATGAAGAAGATGGAGGAGGATTGACGATAATCACAAGTTTTCAGAGGGTTATTGAAGACGAAGCCACGTTAATACACAGTACAGAAGAACTTGCGAGGTGAAAGGGGAGAGGTACAAGTGGGGGGAGGGAAAGGGAAATGGAAGCTTCACATTTTTAAAATTTAATAAAAAAGAGAAAAAAGATTCATGGAGCCAAAAAAAATCTTTTTCATTTTCTATGTTTTTTTAACAATTAAAAATTGAAATGAAAAAAAGGGGTGAAAAGGGGAAATTGGAAGGGGGGAGGGTTTTTTTTTTTTTTTTGGAGTAGTGGGTCGAGTGAAGTATCAAATTGAAGCTTACGTTGAATGCTTCACATTGATACCTCACTCGACCCCATTGGACCACTAGGGGCTCCCCTAACTCCAAAAAAGGCTATTTTGAAGATCGATCTTCATTTTTTTATTTTTATTTTTTTTATTTTTATTTTGGAGGTAGTGGGTCGAGTGAGGTATCAAATTGAAGCATTTCATGAATGCTTCACATTGATACCTCACTCGACCCCATTGGACCATTAGGGACGCCCCTAACTCCAAAAAGGCTATTTTGAAGATCGAGATCGATCTTTTTTTATTTTTTTTTTTTATTTTGGAGGTAGTGGGTGGAGTGAGGTATCAAATTGAAGCATTTCATGAATGCTTCACATTGATACCTCACTCGACCCCATTGGACCAATAGGGGCTGCCCTAACTCCAAAAAGGCTATTTTAAAAGATCGATCTTCAAGATCGATCTTTTTTTTTCATTATTTTTATTTTGGAGGTAGTAGGTCGAATGAGGTATCAAATTGAAGCTTAGGTGAAGGGCTATCTAATGGACTAGGTGTGGGGTTAACATATCGACCTTCTGCGCATGCGCAGCGGCCGAAAGGTATGAAAATAGCCTTTTTGGAGCTAGGAGAGCCCCTAGTGGCCCGATGGGGTCGAGTAAGGTATCAATGTGAAGCTTAGGTGAAGGGGCATCTCATGGACTGAGTGTAGGTTGACATATCGGCCTTATGCACAATTTAAAAAAAGAATGAACACTAACAAGCAATAGAATAAACACAAGCATTTTTTTTTAATTTTCTACTATTTTTATTAACACAGAATGAACGTATTCACAAGGGTATTGAATTTAATACAATTATATCTGAGTATTGAATTTATCCATCACTAAGATATCATCATCATCTTGTATAACGTCGTCGGCCTCAAGTACATCTGCTAGTTCGTCATTTCCCGTGATCTTCATCCCCGCCACCAAGACTAGAAATGCATAGGGACCACGGCGCAGTAAAGAGTCGATGAGAGCTCTGTTTTGTGCTGAAGTGGTTTTCTCCGCCATGATATCTTCGACATGCTCTTTCATGAGTATGTGTTCCTGCATAAGGAAATCACATAGTTCAGGCACATGCTGTATTTCATCAATGAGGCGAACACGGTACTTTCGAAACTTGGCTTGCAGGGCTGCCTCCATGACTATGGGCTCAGGCTGATGAGTAACTGCTACCGTGTAAAAGTCTGGTGAATTTGCACTGGTAAAAGTGAAAAAAGTAAATGGTTCTTCCACAGCTGATACAAAACAGGCAAACTGGCTGGATGACTGACTAGAGGTGAAGCAAGCAGGCAGGCAGGCAGGCAGGCAGGCAGACAGGTAAGTCACAGTGCTACGCAAAAGTAGTGCAATGAATACACCCCTACCCTAAAAATGGACTCCTTTTATACGTAAAATGGTGGTGGTGGAAGGTGGTTACAAAATGGTGGATACCCACCTCCCACTACCCTAAAACCAAGCCGCCATCTTGTATCTACCTCCCACCACGTGAATTGATGAAGGGTAGTGTGGTGGGAGGTGGTTACAAAATGGCGAACCCTAATGATACCCACCTCCCACCACGTCAATTGATGAAGGGTGGTGTGGTGGGAGGTGGATACAAAATGGCGATACCCTGCAAGCCGCCATCTTGTACCCCATCTCCCACCACACATCCATCACAGGCCGCCATGTTGTACCCACCTCCCACCACACAGCCCTCACGCATGCGCACATCCACACTTATCAAGGTGATGTGTGGTGGGAGGTGGGTAAAATGGCGATTCCACCTCCCACCACCAGCCAAAATAAGGGTGGGAGGTGGGTACAAAATGGAGGATAAACACCTCCCACCACCCGCAAACCCACCTCCCACCACACAACCCCACCTCCCACCACACATCACTCACGCATGCGCACATCCTCACTTCTCAAGGCAAACCAAGTTCTGCGCATGCGCAGTGATGCAGTCAGCCGCTGAAAGACTCTTTGTATACTACTGACGGGCGTTAAGATAGGGCGTTAAAGCTTTAAGATGGGCGCTAAGGCGTTACTGTAATTTTTTTCACAAAGGTCACACGGCAATTATACTGGGTTTCTGCTTTCTCTACTACTAAGGAGCAACTGGACTTTAAACACGCTTTCTCTACTACTAATGACGTCACATTATTTTACCGTACACGGTACAATAGCGGACCATGAGGAGCAAGGGTGGTGGACGCAGACCCCACGAACGCTTCACCATGACACCTTTCACGACCCAATCGGAACAATATTGAACCATCTCTACCCCAAAACGTCCACTCCAATGTCATTTATTCAATAATCTCTGTCTGAGCACGCGTAGATTGATGGCAGTTTTACCACACACCGATGCAGTCGGACTAGACTCGGACCTTAATGTACTGATCCGAATCAAGTATTTGTTAGCCGAAATTCAGGTAGCGGGTCGAGGGAGTGGTGCGTTTTATAAGATCAGTAACGTCGGTGAAAATAATTCTGACCAACAAATATTCGGATCAATACAATAAAGGACAAAAAGAGAATATAAAATTCAACGACAATGGATTTATTAAATGAAGAAACAGCTGAATACTTCATGGACAGTAGGCAAGATTAATATAGCAAATGAGGAGAATCCTAAATCTATATAACATCGAATTTTTCAAACTGATCCGAGGCCGTTCGGATTGGCGAATTCACAAGCTCGTAACACTAAAAGAAAGGGTTCATCAACATAATAGTTTATACTTTAGATCAACTAAAGTTACGTCAGGAACGAATTAAATGAAATGAAATAATCCTCCACAAATAAATGATCGTCCTTTCCGTTTACAAACACAGTATCAGTACTCAAGAAACAGGCGGTAATACGGATATTTTAAATTGGTTTAACTCATAGCTAATTCAGTTATAATGCAACTGCATTAGTCACTAATGTCGGTTGACCAATCATGGAATATAAGGGCCCTCGGTGGCCGAGTGGTCTACGGCGCTTCGCTGGTGACCGCTAGCCTCACACCGCTGAACCGGCACGGGTTCGAGCCCAGCTGGTCCATGTGTGAAAGTTTGTCAGTTACTTGCCGAAGGGCGGTGGTTCTCTCCGGGTACTCTGGCTTCCTCCACCAACCAAACTGACTGTCACCATATGAGTGAAACAAACTTGAGTGTGACATTAAGCCAAATTCCCTCCCTCCCTCATGGAATATAAAATAACTAACAGGTGAAAGAACTGCCAAAATTCTGAAATATGTCCCTTGGTCGAAATAAAGTCATCAGGACTCCAACACTCAAGGTCCAAGCGCTATTTCTACTAAAAAATTGTGGACCACACAACTCAAAGTTGGAGCCGATATCGCTCACCTGTCCGTATCCCTATTGTTACAGTGGGCCATCGATTTTTTGCGTAGTTCTTCTGAGTTTTCGGCTCCTGACCTTTGATGCAGGTAACGTCATCACCGACAATGATTTCACGGATGAGAGAAAAAAAAGCACAACACCTTCACAAGTTTTTATATAGTTTATTCTCCCGAATGTTACATCATACCCGAGCTGGGGGAGCTGCGTTGGGTATTTTTACAATTCAAGTATGCCCTTGTCCGTGTTACAGACGCATCGATGGCTGCTCCTGTCCAATCAGAAGTCGCCATTTGGTGTTACATCTATAATATTCTCTCTTGCCCAGTGGAGACAGACTGGGAGCGATATGCGCCTGCGCATTCGGGAGTAGTAGAGAAAGGGTCAAAGTTCAAAGATCACGCCCCTTGATCAATAGACCCCCAGATCCCCTTCAGTTATTCAATGTAAATTGGGATCTCCGGGAATGCGTGTTTGGGGTAGGAGTACTGGTGTAGGGGTGGTCATTTGTTTCTTGTGGATTTTACTACGGGTTGTGGGTACTTGTTTTCTCTGGCTAACACTGTAGAAAAAGATGGAAGGGGTCTCGTGGCCATTGATTGACTTTCTCTCAAACGTTATCGTGCGCAGTGCAAAGGCAGGCCTGAGGTGGACGTTTTGGTATCGCGATCGACCATCCGTGGTCCGAATGGGTCATGGGAGGTGTCATATTGAAGCCCTCGTGGAGGGGTGCGGGGGGGGGGGGCGTCCGACTGGATGGGTGTGGTGTGGAAATATCGTCAATCTGCGCATGCGCAGTGGGAAAATTACATTGGAGTGGCCATTTGGCGGTCGAGATGGACTATCCTGCTCTTAATGGGCCGCTATTGTACCGTGTGAGATAGACTTATGTGACGTCTTCAGTAGTAGAGAAAGCTTATTTAAAGTACAGTAGCCCTCTTAGTAGTAGAAAAACAGATTCGCGGTATATTCGCCTCATCTGAAGGCTCTAACGCTCTAGCATAACGCCTTAACGTCCTATCGCAACACCTTGATGCATAGTCAACCGTCCAATCACACGCACATGCTATTTAACCATTGGCTCCTGACCTTTGATAAAGGTGACGTCATCACCGAAAGTGATTTCACGGATGAGAGAAAAAAAAGCACAACACCTTCACAAGTTTTTATATAGTTTATTCTCCCGAATGTTACATCATACCCGGGCTGGGGGAGCTGCGTTGGGTATTTTTACAATTCAAGTATGCCCTTGTCCGTGTTACAGACGCATCGATGGCTGTTCTTGTCCAATCAGAAGTCGCCATTTGGTGTTGCATCTATAATATTCTCTCTTGCCCAGTGGAGACAGACTGGGAGCGATATGCGCCTGCGCATTTGGGAGTAGTAGAGAAAGGTGAGTTTCGGAGGTCCAAAGGAGCACGGCGTTTGGTGGTGATGGGGGCCTTGTTCGATCTGGCTACCTGCTAGAGTTACCGGTGTCTGTGTGAGTGAGTGTGTGAAGCACAACAAATATAAGTGTGTCTAGTTAGCCGTCACTCTTTCGGAAGACAAGGAGCCTCAGAAGAGCCGTTTTTGAGCAGGACTCATTGCCACAGCATCAAAGTCAATATGGCAAAGAGCCCTGTCAGATCGAAGAGCCGCCGCTGGTCCTGATGTGAGCGTTCGTGGTCCATAGTCCGGTCATTGAGGATGGCTGTCATAATCCAGTAAAAACAGGTGATAGCACGCGATTCCATAGAGTCGACTCTGAAGAGCCCCGCCTCTGCGAACTCTTTTACGATCTGGGGTCGTCCCGTCGTTGACGTCGCCATCTGCAAACATAGACTGGATCATTGTTCGATACCCCTTGATTAAACCAACCATGGTCGCATGCGATAAAATGCGAGCTGCATATAGATGGGTCTACGTCATGACTCAGGAACAGTGCGAATGAGCGTATGGGCTTCAGACAGGACGTGTTTCATGTCCATCTACTATACTCTTCAAGTGCGCATGTACATCCTCGTGTTAACTCTCACTCTTTGTCTACTGCAGGAGAACCACATGCTCATGCTATGGCCTACTACATAGCTGTGTTGGTAAGCACCTATCACCCAATCCACATTAACGCATCTCGCTCTGTGGTTTATCTAATACTCATGATTTCACCAATCACGTCACGTCACGTCGTCTCTCCCACGATGGCTCCTCACCCTGCACGGACCCAGTTGAAGGGGGTTTCCGTCTTTCTGTGGAATAAAGTCCGTTTTTTCTGGATTTTTCAGGAAAATCCTAGTTTTGCATGCACCCCACCCATCACGTGACCGGCGCTCCCCCATCCTGCACGACCTATATGGACCCCATATGGCCCATATACAACTCGACGAGGTTTTCCACATGTTTGGGTCTAACGTTCGTTTTTCCGCTTTATTCCGGGAAACCCCAGTCCTCCATCCAACCACAATCCTCTCAGGAGTCCACGGCCCATTGGGACCTCGTAGTACCAACCCAGATCCATTTGTCGGAGTTTTTCCGCATTTTGCTTTTGCATGGAACCACCCATCACGTGATCGACCTAGACCAACTCTTCAACTTGAGACCCTGTCCGATCCCTAAGGGTCAATGTTGGCCCACCTAGACCATTCGACTAAGTGCACAGTCCGTTTTCTCGCATTTTTAGGAAATATCCTAGTTTTACATTCACCCCAACTAGTCACGTCACCCGAAGCGACCTCTCCACGTGACCATAGAGTCCCGTAACCCAACGTTATCTTTGATCTGGACGTGACCTCAACCAGACGTGACGTCATCCACCCGCCCCAACTCCGCCTCAAATACTGAGAGTTTTGCCCTTTCTATGTTACTGGGCCTTACAAAATGAAAAGAGCATATAACCCGACATCAAATTACATATCAAGGAAGGCGTTGGGAGGCGTGGATGACCTTGTGGGCGGAGAGTTAATATTATGATATTATTATTATATTATGAGTTAATGGATCGAACGGGTCATGTTTCCCGACATCGACCAGCCGTCCGAATCCAAATAAGCATGTATAACGAGACATTAATTTTCTTATCAGGGAAAGGTAATGAGAGACGAATTTAATCATTTTCTGTCGGAAGGCGGGAGACTTGGTAAGCTATCCGATATGCTCGGCCACAGATTAATTTTGCATTCAATAAAATACATGTAGTATGGCCATAAGTTGGGCCTCAATAAGATAGTTAACTCTATATTGTTCTGTAACCATGCGTGACAATTGCATAGAATAATAAGGAAAACTTTGGTTATTTTGGTTTTGTCCGTAATTCTGTCCGAATTCTACCTGATGTCAAATGGCCATGATCTGGGCTTCTTTCTCTCATTATTTATCTCATCTGGGATGCATACTATTCCAGATCTCACGCTGGTACAACTGTGTCATAATATAGGGGTATATTTACATTCATACGTCATAAGAGGTTTGTTTAACATCATGCTGGTATTATATGGACCGCTCATATGTCTGTCAAAGTGATTATCTGCGGTGTGTTTAAGATCTATTGTAAACCAGAGGCAGATGTTCCCCTGTAAAGGGTTGCCCGGATGAACTTGTTATCGACTTTAATCCCGCGTCAGACAAAGTTAATTCCCCCATTGACAATGTCTCATCTGCACTCATTCCTTTGTTACTATATTATTAATATTATCATGAATACATTATCGTAAGCTGATCAGCTGATAGATTTCCGGTGTTATTGTACCTCATAGAGTCATTACTGCCAGTAAATATTCAAAGACACCTGACGAGGGATCACTAGACCCAAACAACATGATCATATTAGAATGAAGTATCGTCTAACTTTGACAAAGCTAAAGGACCTTGTTTCTTTAGATAGGTAAATGCCCCCAGGTCAGGTGCAATGCAGAATTACCAAAGTAAAATACTTCCACTACAAGAAATTGTTCAATTGGCATGAAGTACAGTATTATATTGTATACACAGAAAAATTTCAAGGCAGTGAGTCTAACGATTCTCGAGTAACAAGGCCGTAAAGTAGTGCAAGATAGTTGAATCTGAGGTGAAAAGAATTATTATTGTTCACAGTAAATATATGAAGATAAACGATAACCAGAACCAGCATTGGTCTACGACTACACATTGGAACAGCGAGTATGCTGTATCAAGATGGTTCTGGTTATCGTTTATCTTCATATGTTTATAGAATGAAATATGAGGTGTTTTCTCCTCAAAATTGGACATTTTGCACGAATGCAGCCTTCACGGCCGTGTTATTCGAGAATGATGAGACTCAGTGCCTCGAAACTTTTCTGAGTATGCAATATAATATTGTACTTCATGCCATCTGAACAATTTCTTGTATATGTAATATTTTATTTTTGGCATTTCTACCGCACCTGTTCTGGGGCTATTTACCCATCTAAACATACATGGTCCTTTGTCCAGTATTGCTGAACTCGGCCCCAATAGTCAGTTCTCGACATCCTCGATGATGTCATCAATTTGGAACAATCACACCTCTCTGAAAATTAAGTGTGTGAAGCATAAAGGACGTCCGGAATGGTGAACAGACGAAACTGACGAAGCTGCGAAACTTCGCGATGACTTAAAATGGCAGAAAGACGAAACAGGCTACACAAAGCAGAAAGAAACAAAGTTAGTAACCTGATATTGGACTGTAAAAAAATATTTTTTCAAACTGCAGTAAATTGTAAAAAAAACCAGTGCCGTGCGAGAATTTTGGAAGTACATTCGAGACTTATGCCCGATTTTCTGTCAAGTAATCATTTTGAGCTTTAATAGCTGTGTACCGGTCTATTGCAATAGTAATAGCTACTTTGGTAATGTCGCAAACAATTATCAAACCTGTTGGAAACGATCCTCATTTTGGGAAAATTGTCTCGATTCGTCGAAGGCAATTTGATAAATGGAGTACCTTTTCTATTCCCTATACAGGAGGATTTTGTTAAAGAAAATCAAGTGGGCTCACTCGATATAAAGGTATCCCGGAATAGATGGACTGCATCCAAAATTTTCAAAAACTGATGTTCTAGCTACAAGTCTGACAAAGATATTTTATATGTACATTTAATTGATCAATTCCAAACATATAGAAAATTGCAAATAGCATAAAAGGTTGTCGGAATTAAGTTGAAAACAACCGACCAGTTAGTATGTTGTCCGTATTGTTCGAATAGTTTAGAGAAACACGTGCATTTTCATTTCAGTTTATGTCTACAAGATAACCACCATATTAGGGTTTTAACAACTGCGTTATAAACTTTGGTAGTAAAATACAACCACCATGCAATTAAATGTTTCCCTTTATGGGCATGTCATTTTCCCTTCAAGTCATTTGCCCTTCGGACATTTGCCCTTCGGATATTTGCCCTTCTGACCATTTGCCCTTCAGGTCAATTTGCCCTTCCACCCATTTGCCCACACTAAACATGGTATATGGGAAACCAATTTAGTAAACTTCTGACGAATATATTCAAGTTCAGTCTTTTTCTGAAAGTAAAATGGAATATAAAATGCATATAAACAAAAAATTTATAAACAATAAACATTTTTTTTCTTTCATTAAAAAATTTTAATTGGTCTTTGAAGTATCAGATGAAAGAGCTGAGTAAGAAATGCCACTAAGCAGAAGAAGAATATAGATTCTGTCGTGCTCCAGCGATGCCTTCTCAAAACGCAGAGATGGACAGAGGACAATTGCCCAGACGCTACATGCAGCTGGAAACTGTATTCGGTTTCAGTGAAACCAACTATTAGTGCTTTAATTTAACAGCTACCAGATGTATGTTTTTTAGTGCTTTAATTTAACAGCTACCAGATGAAAATATCTTTTCTTTTTGAAGTTTGATGTCTTTTCTTTGTGAACTTTTGTTAAAACAGTACACGCTTAAAACTAAGTGTCGAAACCTACTCGTAAAGTGTTGCAATAACCCTTTAAGTGTGTCCAGAGGGACAGCACTTTAAAGTGCAGTCCCTGTGGACACATTTAAAGTGTTATTTCAACACTTTACAACACTTTAGTTTTAAGCGTGTACATGCATAAGATAAACATTATTATTTCCACTCCCAGAAGATCCTAGGCAAGCCATTGGTCGACAGCGGTCACGTGCCGTTGGGATAAAAACACATATCAAACTGCACTGGCTGACCCAGTTGACGGCAGTTTGTAATGTAAACAAACATGGCAGCTGGAGTGTTCTGTCAGCGACAGCACTGGAAATAAAGAATATATCGGATATCAACTTTGTAAATCTGACCGATAGTATGTGCGACTGTTCCTGGAATATCTGGAAAAGGTAGTGTACTGTGACTTTGAGTAACAGTTGACGAAAGCCGCCTTGACGCTTGACTTCGCTTCGACGATCTCGCCTACGATCACATGTGCCGGTACAATGTGAATGATGTGGACGTTTACCTCTGATATTCGCGTTTATTCTTATTCAACGTGTACAATTTTAGGTTACATGAATCAAAATACTGTTAGCAGATAGAAAACATTCTTAGAAAACGTTGTTTAATTCAAGATTGACCATTTTCAGACGTTTTTTGTTCGAAAACTGTGCCGTCTTTTTCACTGACTCGACCCCAGCTCGGCCGATCAGCCAAAGAGT
Source organism: Hanleya hanleyi (assembly GCA_036873755.1). Classification (NCBI taxonomy): domain Eukaryota; kingdom Metazoa; phylum Mollusca; class Polyplacophora; order Lepidopleurida; family Hanleyidae; genus Hanleya; species Hanleya hanleyi. Next base: position 11,618 of record JAVTVY010033912.1, read on the forward strand.
TGGCGATCAGACTCTATAGCGCTGTACGGTCTTTTGACTTATCATTTCGAGCAGAAGTCATGATTTCTTGTCATATTTCTACGAAATATGACCAAATCTACAATGCTGATTCCGAATATTTCAAAATATTTGACGCGTCTCCAGCCGTTTTCATTATCACTTTTGTCGTATTTGGTTAGCAAGTTTAGACCCACTTTACCTCGAAACTTTCCCGAGTTGGAAAAGCTGCTCGTAGAAATAAATACGTTATCCTGTCTCTGCTCGTTTGATACTGAATTTTATCCTGTTGCCTGGCGAATGCCACACTCCCGCTTCGCGGTCGTGTGGCATTTTCGCCAGGAAACAGGATAAAATTCAGTATCAAACTCGCAGGGACAGGATAACTTATAAGACCGAACTTGAATATAATCGTCAGATGCTACCAGATGTATGTTTTTTTGTGCTTTAATTTCTTTTTTTTATCTTTTAAAGTTTGATATCTTTTCTTTGTGAAATAAACTTTAAGAACTTGAACATATTCGTCAGAAGTTTACTAAATTGGTTTCCCATATACCATGTGTAGTGTGGGCAAATGGGTGGAAGGGCAAATTGACATGAAGGGCAAATGGTCAGAAGGGCAAATATCCGAAGGGCAAATGTCCAGAAGGGCAATTGACTGTACACCGTGAGTCTGCATGTGTTTATCGTATGGAGACTACATTTGGTGTGGTATCAAAGGCATATATAATATATTTTATCAGTTGGAAGGAGAGAAAATATTGAAAAGTTGTACTCATTCCTTGACATTTAGTAAATAGAATTCAATTTCATATTTAGGCCATAAGACATTGGTTTCAACAATCCGGGATATAATGAGGAGGGATAAATTGTTTTTATACTCGGAATAAAAAGAAATATTGATTGCAAACTGTAAAGGATTATCCTTTTGCCATTTTCCATGATCTATTGAGGTCGCTATACTAATTGGTTAGTAAACGACGAAAAATTATTATATGAGTGATGATTTTGGTTTTGAAAAGACGAACAACCGATTTATTGATCTACGGTACTGCCTGTAACACAAAACATTCGAAATATTACGGTTCGTAGTTGAGCGTGGGATTTCAACGATATTTGTTGACTTTTAAGGCCTGTTTATACTGAGCGCGAACGCGACCATGCACGACCGCGACCACGACCACGACCACTGCTACTTTCCGCGCGAATCATCGTTCGTACTGAAAGCGGCGATACGCGCGGAAATGCGCAGATGAAACTCGCGCATTTACGATTTGACCAACAATGATTAGGAGTGACTGGGTGTTTCGGGCTTTGGGGTACTATAACACGATTAATATAAGAGCGACGAAGTCATCAACGCTGTATATACTAATCGTGTTTTAGTACCCCAAACAATAACTTAACACTACTAGTGACTGGGTGATTGAGGGTTGGGGGTACTATTTCCCCATATAAATTTTGAAATGATCAACAACTTGAACATTTGCCGAATAAATTTATCATAAAGAATAGCACGCTTCTCGATTTGCAGAATGAGCTCTTCTGTCTTCTCTCCTGCCATGACGAAGCCGTGACAAGGAGTGACATGGCACAGGTAGGTCATATGTATGCCTTTTGACCTCGCACTCTGATTGGGTAATGCCAATCGTTCGCACGAAATGTTCCTAAAAATTCGCTCTGGAGGCAATGTCCACGGATTTCCGCGCGAACTAAAATTCGGCCGCGTTCGCGTTCGCCGTTAGTATAAACGACTTCACTCAAATAGCAGTACATCAATCAAATGCGATCGTCGCGGTCGCGGTCGCGGTCGCGTTCGCGCTTAGTATAAACAGGCCTTTACTCCGTTCCCGTTCCACACTGCAATGTCTTTCAACAAACAACGGGATGCTATAAAACGCAACAATTAACAGTACTAAACTTCGAGTAAATGTGCTTTTGTGCCATCTGATTGCCGCTCGACACACAGCAATCATAAGTCAGTCTTTCAACAGGCAGCTGAGGTAAATTTGACGCCGCAGTACATGCCGTGCTGGCTGATTTAAGTGTTTCGTTGGCTGATCAACTACATGGACGAATGCAGTGGAAATGAAAATGACTTGGACGGGACTAAACATTCGACAACAAAAGACAACGGCTTCTGTTGAAAGACCACCCTTGATTGACCAATCGAATTAACTGGGTAAGCTAATCCTTTTTTCATGCACATATTTTTATAAACGTTATTTCGTTCTCTGTTTCTGGCCCAGTGGCATGGAATGCTTTACTCTCCCGTGAAAGAGACAGCTAGTCCCTCTCTGGGTGTTTTTGAAAAGGAATCTTTTAATTACCTGCAAGAGATATATTGACATACTGGTATATCATTCTTAATTACGACATATTGTTAGCTTTATGTTTATATTCACATTATCACTTGGTATTTAATTGTATATTCTTGTTAAAGCACTCGGCCATCAGGGAGAGCAAGATTAGATGATGGCAGTCCGAGTGTTTGTAAATAAGG
>JAVTVY010033913.1:0-14699 GCA_036873755.1 Hanleya hanleyi
TTCATTTGTGCATATCGTACGGATACATTATGCATATGTTAATATGTACATATAGTAAATACACATGCAAGTCAAAATAAGAAAATTGTATTTGGGTGAAATTATGTGTATATTGCAAATAGACTGGTGATCTCCCCTCCATTACATGATGAAGGATAGGTGGCGTCCACCAAAATGTTTTCACACTGTGTCTGAATCTAAAATGATTGGCCATTTTTCAGTGGCAGTCAGTTGCTCTGTGTGAAGACTGATCTCCATACATTAACAGCTGTGTCATTGTTAGTAGTTTATAACTGTTTGTGAAGAATGTCTACAATTATATATAATTTGAACTCAATTAAGTCATCAATTAATGAGAGCGAGGAACAACTGCCATAAATTCAAAATGCCAGTGGCTACATCCCAAAACTGATTAAAGAACAGCTAGCACTAACAATTCAGCATGTGCAGTTAGGATGGATCTGTACAGTACAGTCACCAAATGGTTAGCTTTGATCAGGAGCAACAACAGGTAGGCCCTATGTCCTGACGACATGCCAAAACAATTCACCTCCTAGGATTTTGATACCTGACGGTGACAAAAATATGTACGCCTACCCGTATTCATTGTTGAAAAATTTCTGAAATAAAACCACATCATCACTATCGGAACTGGAGTGCCCCTCACAATATGTTCTTACAGTGTATAAAATGCTAAGTGGAAGTTACAGGAATTACCCTATTTCTTCTCACAAAGTTAACTTTGGGTATCTGCAGAGAAATTCTGCAACATTATACAAATTGCAGTACCCGTCTTTCTGTACTTTGGATAAATAACATATCCATGCCACAGTAATAAGCCTCAATGGCATAAAGATTTTTTTCTGCTTTTGAGTCTAGAAATGCTGTTCGAAGAAATAGGTTAATCACATTCATGGAAAACTTTTTCTGGAAGATAGTGTCTCCCGAATAGTATGATGATAGTAGGCCTACCTAGATGGAAATGATCAAGAATATTGATTGGCTGTTTACAAATGAATTCTTGCTGCTTATTTTAATTCAAGTGTTTAAGGAACCATTCTGAGATGTTGTGAAACAGGTCCTATCCCATTATCACAACCATATTGTACAGCATGAATACATGTATATAACTGTATGAGCACAATCTTTCCACTCTGTTGAATTACTAGTATGCAGTATTTATTTGTAGTCCAATCCTTGCACTATATGTATATGTATTATGTAGCAGAAGTTGAACATTCCTGTTAGATGTTACGCTGATAAACAGCTTGTATCACTGACGTCCCTATACTCTCCTCGTTCCCAGGAGAGAAGGGACGCCAGTGATACAAGCTGAATAATATGAGCGTAGTTAGATGTATGTATATATACCTGTACATGCCAAGTAAATAATTAAAATATTAACTCGGCCATATCTCATGATGAAGCATTGAGTGTTTTCTTTTGGAATACTGTGCCCTTGTATTTATTATTGCAGGGTCCGGATCAACACAAACCCCACATAAGAAATTTTAGCCATGACACTGCATCGGCTAAGATTTAATCATTCAAAAACAGGACATCGGACCAAGTTTTCATGCACCAGTGTTCAATGTTCGATGTGAACTGGTTCGTGTGTATTCGGAAATATGACAACTTTTCATTGCAGCATGCTATTAAAAGTATTTCCTAGTTGCGAAAGGCAGCGATGATATACTACGCAAGAGTATAAACGGGTCTGACGCAGAGGCTGCAACTGGTCACTTGTACATACAATCATGAAATTGGGGACACTGCATGGTTCTCTTCAGATCGCCGAGCATCGTATAAGTGAGTGGGTGATGTAAAGTTCAGGCGGAGCTGATCTTTATCCAGGACAATAGGAATGACGGCGTTCGTGTCCTGGCACAAGTAGGCACCATCGGGATGGAATCATTGTTACCCCTCAGCCCATAGGGCTGTAGGGTCTTGTCGTTGCCATGTACGTACGTCCGTCCGTCAACATTTTCTTGTCCGCTGAATATCTGCAGATCTATGAAGGCGGGCCTGACCAAACTTTGGTGAGAGCTTCCTAAATGTTGACTGAAGAAATGACTAGATTTTCAGATGGCTATGATGATTTCGTGATTTTTAATTATTTTTTTTATTATTTATTGATGGCTCAGCTTTTAACACGGTCCAAACTATTTTTTCACGGCCGATGATGCTCATTGGCTGGTAATTCAGATATACAAAACCATATGTTCTGTGGATGGGATTATCCCCGGAAATTAATTCCTTGATTCTGTATTCTTGTAAAAGACCATCTAAACTTCGCCTTAATTCTGATATATCTATTTCTGAATAAATGTACAACTCCCTGCCGACTCGGTTCTGAATTCCGATTTCAGCCGTCGAAGTCCACGACGCTTGATTCTGGAATCAGTCGTCGTGACGCTTGATTCCAGAATCAACCGTCGCAGTTCTACGTGCATGATTCCTGGATTTCAGAATCAGTTGCCTCGACGCTCGATTCTAGAATCAACCGTCGTGATGCTCGGTGCTGATTCAAGTCAACCCATTCCAAGTTGAAGTAAGCAGAATCAAATGTCAGTCGACGTATACGGTCCGTGTAACCTTGCACAATTCAATTTTCGTTTTTTGTTTTTGTGTTCTCAAAATCAAAAATTGAAAATTGACCGTCAATTTTCAATTTTCGTTTTTTGTTTTTGTGTTCTCAAAAATTGAAATTTGACCGTCAATTTTCAATTTTCGTTTTTTGCTTTTGGTTTCTCAAAATCAAAAATTGAAAATTGACCGTCAATTATCAATTTTCGTTTTTCGTTTCACTTGTCCCAAAAATGAAAATCAAATAATGAAAATTGCCTCGACTTTTTTTTTTTTGATTTTCGTTTTTTGATTTTAACTTTGACTCGTCAATGTTAACTGCGCACGCGCAAGACTTATGATGTCACTTTCGGTTCGCGGAGTAGTATGGAAAGCGCAAATCGGATTGTTTAGGCAGGTGTGGAGCATAATATGGAAACACAGTAGGGGGCAAGATGTGGGAGTTTCACTACACTATAGATCCCTGGAGCCAGGCATTCGAGCTAGAATATAATGGGCCAACTGCGCATAAGCGAGTAGGCAATCGTGCAGCAGGTGTGAAGCATTATATGGAGAACAACGGGGTTGATACACATGGGAATTTCATTAAAGTAGGGTAGTATAATAAATACGTGGGTACCCTAATCACATCTTCATTTTATCTAGCCAATTTCTACGTTCCCACTTCGAACTTCCCTTGATATATCTGGACCCCTTCAATGTTCAAATAACTTATAAATAGACACGAGACGTCACTGACCTCGAAAACATTTGAAATTCGAAATGGGTCGCACAAGAGCGTTATTGATTGGCTGGCCTAATTAGTGGGCACCTTATTAGGAGGAAAGACGCCGCTAATAGAGGATGATGTCACTCAACGTGACTTCATTCGCAATCGATGTACGCTCTGATTGGTTCTTCTGTCGTTAGTAGGTGAAATTTACACCTCAGATTTTGAACACTGAAGGGGTCAGATGAATCAAGGCAGGTTCGAAGTGGGAACGTAGAAATTGGCTCGATAAAATGAAGATGCCTAATCATAACCCCCAAGGAAACTTCCCACGTCGATGCGTTGAAGCGTTTGACACCCACACTTGTTTTTGACGCTGAACGTTGACGAGCATCTGAACGCTCCAACGATCCAGGTCCCAAAAATAGAGAATGAAGATTGGACCTGAAGCGTTGAAGCATTCAGACGTCTGACATCAAACGTGGCGATTGTGTGCTTGTTTGAAATGGTGGTTTACCATTTGAAAATTGACTGTCAAATATCAATTTTCGTTTTTTGTTTTTGTAATCCCAGAATCAAAAATTGAAAATTGACGGTCAAATTTCTATTTTTGATTTTCAGAACACAAAAACAAAAAACGAAAATTGAAAATTGACGGTCAATTTTCAATTTTTGATTTTGAGAAACCAAAAACAAAAAACAAAAATTGAAAATTGACGGTCAATTTTCAATTTTTGATTTCAAGAACACAAAAACAAAAAACGAAAATTGAATTGTGCAAGGTTACACGGACCGTATACCCTCTATATCCAAAACTTCAGAGCGACAATTGGTATCTTCTTCAAACGTCCGACATGCAAACCGGATATGATTTAATGATTCTGATATCTTTCGTCATTCCGAAAGAAGCAGAATAGTATAAGAATGAAATAGTAAGATCCTGGTACTGAGTTTACTGTTTTTATTACAGAAAATTAATCTGGTCCAGACACAAGGCGTGTTTTAAATGTTGCATAATATATTATAAGGGGTGTCCATATCCTTCTCTTGCGAACAAGTCGACGGTAAAGCCTACTACAGTGTATCACCCAGTTCCGAACCACTAAACAGTCGGCACCTGCTACTGGCCACAGTTTATACCCTAAATCTAACTACAAGTTTGAAATATATGCTTTAATATCTGCTGAATAATATGACAATAAAAGTTTTTCTAGATGATTTGTAAATATAGCGATAAATGGTCGGCTTATTCGTGACGTTCATTACCCAGTTCAGGGTTAAACTTCCACTTTCGAATCGGATCGTTTTCCTAAGGTCTAAATATGTCCCAATAGCAATTTACTTGCCTAAACTCACTGAGAAGAGGACTACGGTATTCATATATAAATCCATGCAAAGATAACACAATCTTATCATCTTCAACATATCAAATTTAAATCCCGAAGATTGGAGCATAGGATCGCGCTTCCACTTTTTCAAATCACCAAGGGACGTAACTCCGTTCGAATTCTGCATCCTTTAACATGGCGCCAAAATGTGATTCGGAAATAGGTAAAGGACACGAACTTACTTCCCGTCGAATAAAACGAATTCTAAGAACGGGATCGACTTGTATTTTAAGTGGTAGTTTATTTAATAATTTTACGCTATTTTGATACAGAAAACGTCAACCATCTCCTCCTAGTTTCCATGGATTAGGTCGACAAACATACATCACATATAGAAACAGAGCGCAAATCGCCGTCAGTTTTCTCTCTTCAAACGAAGGTCTGGCTGATGCTGAACTTGGTTACAGGAAGACAATTAATTATATTTTTCAGCCATGCAAGTTTGGTATTTTTAACGCCATATATCACAAACAAATGCAGCCGTGAATCTGGACTGACCCGGATCTGAGAAAGATTCGGAACTAGGAAATTACCTGTAACAGTCTGATATCAAAGTACTGCATTTAACAGCGCGTATATTAACAGGGTTCTCATTAGAAGCAGGGGGCTAAATACTTGTACATTTGAATTGCCTACTCTGATCAATGCAATATAAGCTGACATTGATAAAGTGATTCTTTTGTATGAATCGAGCCATCTTTTGGTCTGCTACTGAAATTTTAGTTGTTGATAGGGAAAATAATCATCATTTTCAAATCATCTGAATATTCTTTTTAAATGTTAGTATACATCGTGTGACTTCCTCCAAACGAAAAGTAGCGATAACCCGAAAGCTGAGAAAGCGAAACTAATGTAACTTTCGCGAGTGACTTAGCTGAATGAATATGAAATATTATGCAAATTTCACATTATGACAAGAGACTGCTATAAATAAATCCATTAATAAATTACCAATGGTACATATAACGAAAATTTAATTGTGTAAAACTAGCCTGGACAGGTTGCGTATAACCGTTAGATTTGGTTACGCCAAAGTTACGCTCGAATTGTTGGTGCAGACGTCTTTTGGTGCAAATCTGTTCTCTCAACGTGTCTGATGTGTAAATCTTTTGAAGAAGGATAAATATCTCTTGAATCGTGGAAAGTAAGGCCGTAACTGACGGCATAAAATAGAGATTACTTTAGAAATCAGAGAAACTTTTCTCAAAAGAAACATATGGATTTTGGAAATAAGATACAGCCTAAAGAGTTCAGCAGAATTTCTTGCTGAAGGATGCTGTGAACTTCAGATTTCACGAAGTGTATTTCATGAAACATCCATGTCCAGTGAAGGGAAGCTGGTCTCAGTCATTCTAAAATAATACGCAATCTGTAAATTTTCACCAAGACGGATTTTAACAGAACAAGAACCATTATATGAATGTCTTGATATTCTAGAGTACCACTGGGTTCACGTCCAGTGATATCACGCGCTCACACTACAGTCTGGATCGCGTTGGGTACATGTCTGGTTTGGTTGTAGCTTCTTTCTCTGGGTCAGTTTTAATGCTCACACTTCAAACTAGTTGGGAGATGGTTGAAGATCTTAATATCACATGACCCAGGGCACCTGGTCTGGTTCGGTTGAAGATCCACTCAGCCACAATTAAACCTCTTAATTTAACTATGAGACACCTGGCCCGTCCTCCGTTGAAGATCCTATATTCCCCTTCGTTGTGGAATTGTTAAGGGACCCTTTCTGGTTCAATAGAAGACTTTAAATACCATGAACATCTGATATGTCTCCTGGGCATGCGACAACGTCTCTGGTAACGCACCTGTAATGACAAACGTGTAAATAATTTTAATAAAATTAATCAGATATCTGGTACTCAAAACTGATCTTCGACTCTTTCTTTTTTTTATAGATGCTTCCATCTGCGGGTTCAGAACATTGAGAGATAAACAGAAAATGTGGGCAAAACCAGTGAGAGTGACACTTCAAAATCAAATGACGTTATTTTTTCAAGTGCAGATGCAATTGATTAGATCAGTCATGAACTTAAAGTATATGATTACTGTTTATTTCCCTGACATTTGTGTATGTATTTGAAATAATTCTTATCCCGAAAGATCAGAGGATATTTCAAGTATCCCCAAGGCGCCAAATCTGTAGACAACTTCTTTATTTTGATATTTTTTTTATATCGAAAATAAAGCTTCATCAAAACAAGATTTTTTTATATAAAAAAAAACAAGTAAAACGAATTATATAAAACAGAATTTTTAATACAAAAGAAAAGTATTTTTTATATCGGAAAAAGAATTAAATTAAACGAATAAATACCAAAACGGCTGGCCATAAGGAAGTGTCGACACTTCGTGCACGCTTGTTGCAAATGCATTTCAATCATGTATTTTATACACATTTGGTGCCCTCTGGAAATTTAATTCACCACTAAAATAAGGGGTAAAAGTTGTCCATATAAGTGAAATTTTGATCACTGATGGGTTTTAACTTCTTTTTAAAACTTTTAAAAATTGTATCCACACCGTGTATGTAACAGCACGAAGTGTTCAAAATATCTCCAGTCCAAAATAGCACTGTGATCCTTGGTATGTGACCCGTACTGAAATACTTTATCGCACCATTCAATGTGGTGCCAACCCGTCAGTAAATCTGCCACGATACTATCCTGACCATCATTCAATGATTCCTTCACAATTGCTAATTTTGTGTTTTATATACATATTTTAAAATCACTAAGCTCAGTGGTAAATTATGGCCCCGTGGGCTTCTGGGGTTGACCTGGGGTTGTCGTGCAAAAATTGCGAGATCAATAAATTCATTCATGCAGTGTGAAATATCAGGATCATGTCGAGCTGATCGTAATTCGTATGTGTCAGAATGATATGGTTATATTGAATTATGTCAGCTTCATCGTACACCCCCTCCCCCAAAGTTCTCTTGGGGACTACTACCTATGTCACGATTGAAAAGCCCGCTCCCCGGATCCATTGAGTTTGAGAGTATGAACAATCATAAAAACAATCTTCACCTGCATGCCACTGCATGCAGGCACCCTTGGGCACTTTGAGGTTAGCCGTTATAGGTGTGGGGGGGAGATTCCTCCTCGTCATTGTTAATCCGAGCGGAACATGACATCATCGCGTCGATGTTGAGTCGTTGACAAGCTGCCATCTTTTCATCGGTTTTGCCAGATGCACAATCCTCTCTGTGGGAACCTGGAGCTTCTTTGTTGCCGTCACAAAAAGTTTTCAGCTGAGATGACCGCGCGTTCCCCTGCATTTTCGGTCGCCAGATTTCAGCCTTTGGTGGATTATTTTCTCGATACTTTTCAACAAATCATTCAGTTTATTATTGTTATTATGATTTTCAATCAACGTATTGGTATTTATATACATATTTTCAACAATATGTACAACGAATCTAATGTTCGGGCTCTGACCCCACTTTCCAATACCTTTCGTTTCACATATTTCTAGCAGACGCTCTCGCGCGACGAAGCTACGTCATCAATCCGACGGTGAAAGTTTCACGAAGTTTTCTTGCCTTCTCTTGTGCCGTCATCTTATCACGGATTCTCAAAATGATCTGGTGATAATATAAATAAGGCGCGTATTCCCTCTGTTTTACAATTTTCAAGTGATTGAATCACTGACTGGGCTTTTCCAGGAGGTGTTAAATGTTTCAAAGTGTCGACAATGCAACAACAACAACAACAACAACAACAACAACAGTGTGTTTTGCCGGTGTGATGACCAAGAATGTGATGGGGGTTAGTGTCCGTTCTCGTAGATATTTTTCTTGTAACTTAAAGACGGACACTTATCCGTAATGTGAAGCAAATTGTACCAGGTGGGCAGGGCTAGAAGAGAAGAGCCGGACATTTAAATCTTCCACACCGGATCAGCACGGTAGTGTGCCACCTCTCCCGTGATTTCGATGAATGTTTTGGACAGATGCTCGAGCCAGAAACTTGATAGTCCATTGAGTGGTGTAATGATGGTGTTTCGGTCTTTTAAAAAAGAAACGTCTGAAATTATAAATGATTTTTTGTTGTTGTGTGTGTGCCAACAATAGTCTCCCTTAGGCTTAGCTTAATACCTTTCACACATTATAAAAATGCTTGAATAAGCTGTATTGGATCGGATCCCTTGGGGTTTTGTTTTTGTCGGAAAGGGGGGGAAATCCATTGGTTACTGGGCTTCATTAGGAAGAACCCCCCCCCCCTTTCCCATGTTGGCTGGCGAGGGAGAGGTGGGGGTGGGGTTGGGGGGGGGTTCAAGTCAGCTTATGATATGTGCAATAATGCTGATTATTTCAATCATCTTTCCATTTTACCACAGGCTCTAAAACAAAACACATTACCAACACAGCCAGAGTCGATGCACGCCACAACATATGAGTTGTGTGAAGTACAAGGAAAGGATAGGTATGGACTGAAATCTTATGCTTCGATAGCCGGTATAAAACTAAAAGGAAAGAATGTTCAGCAGCCAAAAAAAAAGTGTCCGAATTCTATCTAATAACCTATAGTCTTAATTAATTTCATCAATACTTTCAATTATTATTAAGTGCTACATGTTGGGTGAAGATATTTATAAAATCATACCAAATTTCCAATATATTAATTGGAATTTTACTATTGGTTGAAAATATGTACAATATGAACTATTGCACGAGTTAGACAAACAGTAAACATGTTGTCTAATCTACACGGATTCATAGCTAAAAGTAATTTGTAACTGTTTTAAAAAGAGCAAAAGAACCCGAAAGAATTGGTAACTTGTTAGCAGTTCAGTGTTGCAATGTTGATACAGATCATAGTCGTGTAACTACACTTGAATCTGTCAGGATAAAAAGTTACTTCAGATGTGGGTTTCACTATACTAGCAATGCACTAAGACATTTTTTTAAAATATATATTTCAGTAAATGTGTTCAGCACTTCACCTGTGGATTGATGCCAGAAAACCATGCGTGAAATGAGATTGGTTTCAGAATACGGTAAGTACTACCCACAGTTACCTCCTACAGTCCTACATGTACTCATGTATGATATTTGATGACAGATGTATGCCTATATGTTAAAACAAGCGCTGGATGAGCGCAAAGACCTCCGTCGAGGCAACAGGGTCCGTAGCGTAATACATCACTGAATAACATACGGCCGGATGCCAAGCTCAATTTTACATTTGTTGGACGTTAGCTTCATCAATGGTAATTAATCTGGGATTGAGGGTTCCTCACTAGCATGTCCAGACAGGGATGTGAAAGTCACATTCCCAGCAAATAATTTTTGTTTGATTTGACGTGCTTGAAATATTGGGGTATGGAATAGAGTATATTGATGGAAAACCTGGAAAAGTGCTTGAGACATTAGGCCCCATCCCACCCCCACCTCCCCCTGAGAGGATCCCCTCACCCAAATCGACACGTTAGCGGCAGAAATGAGACACTGTGTGCCTAGTTGTTGTACCAACTTGCTTGTGATTTTGTGCTATAGGCCCAACACATCAACACTTCATATTTTGTATGTGTACAGTATAGCATCATCACTGATGAGAGAATGCCCTTCAAAACACACCTGATTTTACCGACACTTCGTTCTGATCTGTCTTAACATCATATGATGAGGATTCAATGCGCTCGGTATAATTTTGTATACTGGTGTTACAGGTCACCTTCGCCTTCACCTTACTGTATCAATGACCATGGACTTGTACATGTATCACATTCACATTGAATGGTGATGACTGATGAGAATATTGCCCCTATGGAACAAATGATTGAATTCCACGCAGCAAATAAAAAGTTCATGTTAATCATAAACAACATACAATTAGTAATACTATCAAATAATTATGTTTATACCTTGTCGACATCAATATATTACAGGTAATATCATGACTGAATCATGGTAACATATATTCATGGGTATTTTTGTCTACAATGAACTGAAGAAGACCCATGCTGTTTATTATATTATGTTTTAAAACTTCACTTGCTAATCTCGATTATGTTGCTTGTTGTGAAAATAAATGAAGTTATGAAATCTAGTATGATTGTTCATTGATCTCAAATTAGAAATATCTTCAGCAGCTAAAGTTAAGTCAATCATAACAATATATAACGCCATGGTATTGTTGTAATATTACCCAGGTATTGATCTTTGAATAAGAATGTAATGAGATACATATACCTGTTCTTTGTGTTATTATGTATGCAGTTCATTCTGTATGTATTTTATACATGTACATGTAGCAGAATTGGAATTAAAATTTGAAATGAAGTCTGTTTCTAGAAGCTAAATCATTTTAGACACACATTCAAGTCCTTACCTGGTCAAGGGAGATAATTTTCACTTTTGATGATGTTTGTGAAGCATGCAGCAGGACTTCAACTTCCAAGGATATTATCTACACAATCCCATTCTACATGATATTTTTGCCATAGCACCGATAAACTAGGTCCCTTCATTTATGTGTTCTAGATCCAGGAGCTATTGGGAGCTGCAGGCTTTGTAAAAGTTAGATCCAATTATTCTCAGTGAAGCAATGAAATCCGGCATGGTTGTTTTAAGTTAGAATTTGGCATCCTTGGAAATGTCTGACCGATTCACACATGTATCACTCGGCAGGTGGTCATTACATGTGTAATGTTTATTTCCTTAGGAATCAACTGATATCCAATGGGGTGGAGGGCGAGCAAATCACTGGCTCTGAACTAGGTCATCAGTTAGTGTGTCCTCGAATAGGAGCAATCGATACCCATATGAGCGTGGGTGAGATGGGAAAGCATGTTTACGCCGTTTGCTCTTTGTGATACAACTCCAGCCATAAAGTTAGAAAATGTCATATGTATCTTTTAAAATTATTTCCTCGAATGAAATATAACAATCTACATCGAAGAGATGAATCAAATGATTTGAAACTTAATTTCATTGTGTAACAGTGAGAAGAAAATTAATTGTATAAACATTCCAAGCCTCATTGAACACAAGCCGCACCATATTTGATATGAATATTGTGATACCCGTATCCTGATATATAGGGACCCGTGTACATTATCGTTCATGTTGTTGTTGTTCACTTCACAAGGCTTCGCCCTCCCGTTTTGCTGGAGTGACAATGTGACTTTTTCGCGATGTAAAATGGGACTATTGAACCACAAACATTGACACTGATATATAAATACCTTAGACTATTTAATATGGTGATCTGATCTGCCGCGTAACCTCTGTAGTTTCCCTGACAATTTATCTCTCTCCTCGCCCAAGGTCGCCATTGTGTTTCCGAACTTTATATTACGGGGCCTATGTCACGGCCACCTAGTATGCAGAATTTCTAGTGTTCGCAATGTTTAATGTTAATTGTTTGATTCTGATGACAATAAGTCATTCATATAATGTTTCTGATATTTCTGAGGCTGTTTTAGTCGTTAAATACACTGTTTACCGAAGTATAGTGAGGAACTATTTTCTTTGTGTTGACCGCTTTGCACTTCGTGTCGAGTCGGCTTCGACAAGAAATTGTTCTGTCCACTTATATATTTCACCTCCGCTTGAGAAATTCACATTGGGGTTAGTGTTGTTCGTTACTATTATAAAATCTATAGTAATTCTTGTTTCTAAATTAACATGTTTGGTGGCTGAAATTGGCATAGTTATTTAGGAATAAACGATTGAACATCGTGTTATGGGTGAACCGATCTCATCACAGCTATTATCAATGGCTACTGGGTTGCAGCTACCTATTTTGCCTCAGCTACAAATATTGTGCCTTTTTCATGTAAAGTTAATTATTAATCCTGAAAATTTGAAGTATATGGTTGCATAAATAAGTAGTTTCTATGTCTGTTGGTTAACTGTTTATTAGATATAAGCCATTTTAGTGCAGTACTGGGCCGTATAGGTCACGTGACCAGAGGGTATAAATACGTCCGCTCCAGTATATTTGGCATATGACAGTCAGCCGTCGACGTGTTCACACGTACAATTGAAAAGGTGTGCTCCCATACTATAGCATTCATTTTATACAGAATAGGTCTGGACATAATAAAGTATGGGGCATTACAATCTGTATACTTTACACTGAAGGAATATATATGGATGTACATGTATTGTATATTTGGCTGCCATATCCCACCATACTCACAGCCTGGCCTATAGCCTGTATCATATTAAGCTATTGATATAGGCTGATACTGGAGTACCCCTGTTATACCATTGTTCAAATCCATACTAGTTGTTACACCATCGCCATCGAATGAGATTTCATTTGCTGATTTATACTGGATCATGTGGATACAGACTATACAAGAATAAAACCAGTTTATTATTATTATTGCACTTCACTCACGACTTGTGTGGATTCTTACGGGGTGTACGATTATCTGGAAGACTGCCGAAGCTTACAATATAACGCGCGTACATTAGCTCGCTTGGACGTCGCTTAGTTAAATATGGACAGACACGCAAAAATCTCAAAATTTTCAAAAGCCACAAAAATGCCCTCAACTTGTACAGAGTAAGTAAAAATACTTGTGTACAACTTGATGTTTAGAAATGACTGTGTTGAGCGGTTCTATTCCCAACTTCTCTTTTATTCTATGTCATAGAGGACAGGGTTTGGAAAATTATTAAAAACTGTATTAACTCGGCTTCACATTTTAGAGAATGACTTTAATTGAGCCTAAGCTGAAAGAGAAATACACTTATAAAAAAATCTATTTAAAAAAATATCTGTATATATGTTTGTATTAATTTCCATAATTTATTGAAAAAAACTATACGTAGACTTCGACCACCGAATATAACACAGGCCAGGCAACTGTGAGAACCAGTGAAAGATACCCATCGAGATGAGCGGATTTGCAGATAAACAACAACAAAATTGCACTTTGTGCCTCACGATGCCCTTCTCCATAGAGTGCATGCCAGTTATTTTTCTAGACTACAACAGCAACTGTTTTTGCCTGTATCACAGTCCGAGCTTCCGATTACCCTTCAACCTTACCCAGACGACGGATAATTTTTGACAGATTATTCGACTAGGTTGTTGATCGGATTCACAGATAACGATTGAAGCATGGGAAGATATATTTTTCCAGTCGCTATCTCCCCCCTCCCCCCAACTCAAAAAGAAAAGAAAAGAAAAAGCCGGGAGAGTTCTTCGGAGTTTTACGTTTTTGACCTCTGACTTTGAATTTGACTTCTCACTTCCGACTCGCATCCTGGTGAATGACACTCGTCCTTTATCTTTTTGCCGATTCAGAGATTCTCGTGGAAGTTTCCAATTATACTATCCGGAATGCGAGCTTTTCTTTCGTGAAAATTTACTTTTTATGAAAGCGCAGGTTTGTCTTCGTCGCATACCGGCCATCTGTACCAGCGCGAAGCTATAAGTACACGCGCGAATTTAGTACCCTCGAATTAAGAGACCCGGTGGAAGCACTGCAAAGGATACACACCTTTTGTGACGTAAGCATTCAATTGTGTCCAGAAACTTTTCAAAATTTCGTCGGGAACCATAGCAATCCCTATTGGAAATCACACGAATCGTGGGTTCCCCATATGACAATTATTTGGCGGGCGATATCACGTTGCGCTCCTAGACCTCCGTCTGATCGACGGAGGTAAAAAAGAAGAGAAAAAAAAAGAGGAAATTATTAATTTCCATCTTTGTGATGTTTAACTCAAATAGAGCCATTCTGTTGATGTCAAAACTAACGAAACCTAAATCACTACATTTTTTTTCTATTTTCTAGCACACCTGTATTTCTTGTCGTAAATCTTATAGGTGTGGTAGAAAAGTGAAAATAGTAATTTGAGAGTTGTTAACCTTTGACTAAAATCTTAAAACTTTCATGCAGTATATGGCTATCATATGTGTTTCATTTGCAGTTGACCAGCAGAAGAAGCCAGTTGAGAAGACTGCTTGTTAATATCCTAGAGCTGTGTAGGCTAATTCTCAAGCGATGACGATGACGGTCATATATTGTGACCAAACTAT
>JAVTVY010033914.1:0-14586 GCA_036873755.1 Hanleya hanleyi
CTTCAGTGAAATGGGTGTCCTGTAAGCAGAAGATATTGCAGTTTTTCCCCTTTAAAAAATTAAACACATCTTCCCGCTTTTCGTATTCCCGCAGGCCTTGGCAATTAACACTTAAAATTTTGATATTACTCACAGGATGTTTGGTGTAAAAAATACAAGTATTGATTAATTCCAATGAGACTTTCTACTATACTGTTTAGCCTACTGCTAATCGTCTCAATCGTTAACAAAGGACATAATGAAAAAACACTAATATTATACTGTTTCGTGGTTTTGATATCCGTGAATATTACCGCAAATATCATACCAAAATATAAAGAAAGAAGACGGAGCAAAAGATGTATATTCAAAACCAAGGTAAATATATAAGTAATTGATGTTAACACAGCTACTAAAAAAAAACACATTTCTTCCTTGTATGTCGTTGTGTCGGTTCTCCTACCCACACCAGGGGATAAGCGTTAATACAAAAAAACGGACTGGTGCATATTTGCGCTATTGAAAAGAAATATTTCTGGAAGTATATTACACAAAAGGACATGGGCGTAATAAAGATCGAAGCGTTTCCATAACATCACTGGGCAAAGGTATGGTGGGTTCCCAAATATACAGAGTATAAATACACCCTACACGAAAATAGCACACTGTATTTCTTTAACACATGCTTTCAATGCGGAACTCATTTAACAAATCATGACCAAGGTCATCTGTTAACATTTCCGCGTACACATTTTTGGTGTCTTCTTATATCCAAGGATGAAAAAATCAATCATCGAAAGCGGGGATCCATATATTGTCAATTCATACAATCCCTTTCTGTGAGAGCTATCATTTATTAGATACATGTAATGATATACTTCCATGGAAAGACTGACTAATATATTTAGTAAATTTGCTTTAGATTGAGTTGAGGAAAGTTTACGTTTGCTTTGGATTACGTTTTTCACCTCATTATTATTATCCGTGCAAAAATGATCAACTTTGGGCCTCAAATCAGAAACGCTTCGTCTTTTCCTATACATTTAAGTAAATCGTTAATAGAACATTTCCAATAAATAAAGTTCAATTATACAATTCATCCCAATAGACAGGTTCATACACTGTGACAAGCCAGGCGTGTAGATATCCAACAAATCCACCGGCCGTCTAACAACGTCCATTCTCTAAATCTTGTCTGGGGTATGAATACGAAGTGGATAATTAGGTGATCTTGAGACGTTTTAGAATTTAGTGTTCCTAGCCTGGCGTTCAAATGGGTGTAAAAACGTGTAGCAAGCCTACATCCCATCTCCAAAAAGGCCCGGTATACACTATAAATATTCACTGTATTATAGTTCAACATGTGGGATTGGTGTCGCCTTACATACTGTCCTTACTCATTGTAAATTCATTTGAGATACCGTACGACCAAAGCCAACAAATCAAGTCGGTAGTAATACTAAGATCACCGTGCATTTGTGTGTGCACATGTAGAACATGTTAGGCGAGTTAAACCAAGTTACACTATATATAAACTAACGATGTCAAAGGAGATCGAAATTTGTCCAGGAAAATAAACTAAAATTGATCAGAGCGTTCAAATAATCCATTGTCTCAGTACCAATCACCAGGGACCCTGTCGTCGTATACATTCTATAATTCAGTTTATATATATCAAAGATCCATTCAAATGCTACTATACGTGTACATGTGCAGTTCGATTTCCAGTCTATGATCAAGTATATGTTACTCTGTCCATAGTCCACAGAACATGTGTAAAATCCATTCGTACTTTTAACGTTTATCTTGGTGTTACAACAAGCAGGATATATTTGTAATGGTAGGACCCCCTATCTGCCTATATCTGTATATGTATATTTCTAGAAATCAACTACCACACTTAGAATGTTACAGTTAGACGGGTCACCAAAGAAACGAAAGTCTGTCACTGCAAATGTCTTCCAAGTAGATCAGTAAAGTTATAAACTTTCCGTCCACCAGGACAGATTGTTGTATGGATATTCCATATTTAATGAAAGGGTCGAAATAATAAAGCTAATAAAATGACAGCATCTATAATCAGGTTTGTCATGTTCTTACGGACTCACCAAGCAAGGTCTGTACCACGTCTAGTTTACTATTCAGTCGAGTATTCACAGGTTCAGCAAGATTTCCAAGGTCTCCAGCCCGATCCTCCATTTTTCACCTGTAGCACAAGAGAGACTCCATTTAATTTGACGCGCGTTTTACATCCCGGTTGTTCGGCACGAATTTTGAATGCCTGTCTGTCCAACTCCGAGCGTATTGCTTTCAGGTTATTCGGCAGGTCGGTCTTGATCGTAATTTTTGTACCCTTCAGGTTACTTGTAGAATCCAACACTATTTTTCTGTCATCGTACTGGACAAAGGCTACCACAATCGGGGGCGGTGGACAAGGCCCGACACCTGTCCACGGGAGTTTTCTCGGGATTCGGTGTGTAGAAATAAACATCATATTGTTGACTCTATCCAGGTCAATTTTGAGCTTGTCAACGAACAGCGCGCGTACTAATTTGTTGGTATCTTCTTCGAATTCGTTGCGTGCCTCCATAGGGAGGCCAAAAATCAAAAGATTTTTTTTCCTGCTGTCAATACCTAACGACGTGACCTGATCTTGAAGCTGTTTTATCATTGCTAATAATTCCTCTTTGCAATCCGGAATTTGTTGATTGACTACTTCATCTAGTCGGCCTCCCTGAAATTCTAGTGTGTGAGAATGTTCGTCAATTTTTGCTTGCATTGACTCCAATTTTTTATCCATTTTGTCAACCTTGCTACCAATTTCCCCTATTTTCGTCAGGATATTTTGCTGGAAGTCTTTCATTAGTTCAGTAAACTCACTTTTTGTAATCCCAGCATCACTACCGAGTCCCGCTACCGCTGGACTGCCTTCACCGTCAACCGAACGTTCTTGTTCACGGCCTTTGTCCGCCATTACCACGTGCGTTTCGACCTGTTCCAAAGTCGACCCTTTACAACTTCTTAGAAGGTAGTTCGACAGATGTTTTTGCACTGGTTTCTTGTGGGTTTTCTTCGCGGGTGTTTTGTTAACAGAATTTCCCGACATTTGTCCGCGCACCAAATGATACTAAAGTGCCTAAACCATGGCTTTCTGGAGGAGCAACTTCGACACACACCTGCTCAGGTCGCCATCTTGACCGGAAGTAAACAGGTATGAAGTTCATGAAGGACCCCTCTCCCCATTGAATTGGTAAATGTATGGTTTTTATGTCACAACAGTTTAACTAATTGTAGCTGTTTCAAACATGGAAGACACCTTCACAGGATAAATGCCATATACATGTAGGGGAGAGAACTCTGAATATTCCAACCTAACACATATAGTCAGCTAAACTTGATTCAGTTTTGGGGGACTGTGACCATGACCTTTGACAAATTGATCTCAAAATGTATGGCTCCTCATTGCCATGCGAGTAAGGTATACTCAAAGTTTGGTACCAATCATACCTTGAAACTAGAGATATCACATGGACAACAAGTGTTAATGGATGAATGGACAGAACGCAACATCGCATTACACGACCTCGTCTTCGACAGGCATATGAAAATGTGACTTAATGATTTCTTGACTTTGGGATCACAGTGACCTTGGCCTTTGACCTACACTTGGATATGTAAGACATCATGCCCGTCTAATGTATTTACTGGTAGAAAGAAAGTTATTTTTGATGATTTCCTGATTTTGGGGGTCAGTGACCTTGACCTTTGACCTGACCTAAATTTTAGTACACGACACATCGTATCCCCTCGATGTATCAATGAACTTAAAAAAAAATCAGATTTTTATGAATTTCATGATTTTGGGGGTCAGTGACCTTGACATTCAGCCTTGACCTACATTTTGGTATGTGGCACATCATGTCCCCCTAATGTATCTACTGACACAAAAAAAAACATTTTTTTTAAAGATTTCTTGATTCTGGGGTCACAGTGACCTTGACCATTGACCTTGACCTAAATTTCGGTACATGATAAACCATCTTCCCGTAATTTCTCAATGGACACAAAAAATCATGATTTTTAACAATTGCATGATTTTGGGGTCACAGTGACCTCGACTTTTGACCTTGACCTACACTTTGGTATGTGACACATCATGTCCCCCTAATGTACCTACTGACACAAAAAATGCTATTTTTAATAATTTCATGATGTTGGGGTCACAGTGACCTTTGACCTTGACCTAATTTTTGGTATGTGACACCTCATTTCCCCCTATTGAATTGACTCGCAAAAAAATTAGCATTTTTTTTATGATTTCCTGATTTTTAGGTCACACTGACATTTGACCTTGATTCTGGGGTCATAGTGACCTTGACTATTGACCTTGATCTAAATTTTGGAACATGACAAAACGGCCCCCCATAATTTCTCAATGGATTAAAAAAATCATGATTTTTATCAATTTCACGCTTTTGGGGTCACAGTGACCTTGACCTTTGACCTTGACCTACACTTTGGTAGGTGACACATCATGTCCCCCGAATGTATCTACTGACACACAAAAATGTTACTTTTAATAATTTCCTGATTTTGGGATCAGTGACCTTTGACCTTCGACCTTGACCTATTTTTTTGGTATGCGACACTTCATTTCCCCCTATTGAATTCACTCACAAACAATTTGAATTTATTAATGATTTCCTGATTTTTCAGTCACACTGACCTCTGACCTCTGACCTTGACCTACATTTGGTATGCAACACATCGTTCCCCCATAGGGCATCCACTCACGAAAAATTAGAACTGTAGATAGAAAACTGTCAATGATCAATGATTTCCTGATTTTAGGCAACAGTGACCTTTGACCTCTGACCTCGACCTCAATTTTGGTACGCGACACATCGTCTCCACCTGGCGTATCCACTCACAAAAAATTGCAACTGTGGATAGAAAACGTTCACAGATATAGACCGGACACGAACACTTCAGTGATTTCCTGTTTTTTAGGCCAGTGACCTTTGACCTGTGACCTCGACCTTCATTTTGGTACGCGACACATCGTCTCCCCGTAGGGTATCCACTCACCAAAAATTGGAGCTGTGGATAGGATACTGTCCCAGATATAGACCGGACACGAGAACCGGACAGACGGACAGACGGACGGAAACCGCCATCACATAATACGTCCGCCTTTTGGGCGGGCGTATAAAAATTGAATAAAAATAAATGTCAAATTGCCACTTTTATATTTCCTATGAAAGTTTGAACATAAAGACTTTAACCCCCTTTTTATTCCTGATTGTATGAATTAGGCATATTCTATCTGAAACAATGCCAGCAAATAACAAGAGCCCAAGGGGCTTCAATATACGCCCGTATATCTGGAATTATATTGGTCCAAATTTCAAGGTTGTTTAATAGCCTTGATTCCAATTGGTAGCTAGCAATCCAGAGAAAGGTCTACAATTTTGTGCTTCTGAGAATGTAACATATATCACATCTAAAATTGAATGATAAACTAAAATGAGCTTAACTCTTGGAAACTAGTTGACCTTGGAGCAAGAACCGAGAGCTCATATATCCCACACTGAAATCGACAATAGTCAAACACAAGAAAATAGTAGTTTTCCTGCAAAAGCATTTCTTTCAGACGAGAGAATTTTTCATGAAGGAAGAAGAAAGGGATGAAGTAAACCACATTCTTGAGTTGATAAACAGGTATGAAGTTCATAAAGGACCCCTCTCCCCGTTAAATTAGTAAAAGTATGGTTTTTATTTCACAACAGTTTAACTAAATGTAGCTGTTTCAAACACGGGAGACTCCACAGGACAAATGCCATATGTTGGGGAGAGAACTCTGAATATTCTAATCTAGCACATATAATCAGCTAAACATGATTCAGTTTTGGGGGACTGTGACCTTGACCTTTGACAAATTGATGTATGGCTCCTCTTCGCCATGCGAGTAAGGTATTTGATACCATTCCATACCATGAAACTAGAGATATCGTATGGACAACAAATGTTAATGGATGGATGGACAGAACGCAACATTGCATTACATGACCTCATCTTCGATAGGCATATGAAAAAATGTGACTTAATGATATCTGATTTTGGAGTCACAGTGACCTTGACCTTTCACCTTGACCTAAATTTTGGTACACGACACATCATCTTCCCGTCAATATATCAATGGACACAAAAAAATCATGATTTTTATGAATTTCATGATTTTGGGGGTCACGGTGACCTTGACATTCGGCCTTGACCTACATTTTCGTGCGTGGCACATCATGTCCCCCTAATGTATCTACAAAAAAAAGTACTTTTCAAAGATTTCTCGATTCTGGAGTCACAGTGACCTTGACCTAAATTTTGGTACATGACAAACCCCGTAATTTCTCAATGGACACAAAAAATCATGATTTTTAACAATTTCCTGGTTTTGGGGTCACAGTGACCTTGACCTTGACCTAATTTATTGGTATGCGAACTTCATTTCGGTATGCGAACTTCATTTCCCCCTATTGAATCCACTCACCAAAAATTAGTAGTTTTTAATGATTTCCTGAGTTTTAAGTCACACTGACCTTTGACCTTGATTCTGGTGTAACAGTGATCTTGACTATTGACTTGGATCTAAATTTTGGTACATGACAAAATGGCTACCCGTATTTTCTCAATGGACTCAAGTAATCATGATTTTCAATAATTTCATGATTCTAGGTCACAGTGACCTTGACCTTTGACCTTGACCTACATTTTGATATGTCACACATCGTGTCCCCTAATGTATCTACTGACACAAAGAAATGTTATTTTTAATAATTTCTTAATTTTTGGGTCACAGTGACCTTTGACCTTCGACCTTGACCTATATTTTGGTATGGGACACTTCATTTCCCCCTATTGAATCCACTCACAAAAAATTAGAAATTTTTAATGATTTCCTGATTTTTCGGTCACACTGACCTTTGACCTCTGACCTCGACCTACATTTGGTATGCAACACATCGTTCCCCTCTAGGGCATCCACTCACCAAAAATTAGAACTGTAGATAGAAAACTGTCAATGATCAGTGATTTCCTGATTTTAGGCAACAGTGACCTTTGACCTCTGACCTCGACCTCATTTTTGGTACGCGACACATCGTCTCCACCTAGCGTATCCACTCACAAAAAATTGCAACTGTGGATAGAAAACGATCACAGATATAGACCGGACACGAACACTTCGGTGATTTCCTGTTTTTTAGGCCAGTGACCTTTGACCTCTGACCTTGACCTTCATTTTGGTACGCGACACATCGTCTCCCCATAGGGTATCCAGTCACCAAAAATTAGAACTGTGGATAGAAAACTGTCTCAGATATAGACCGGACACGGGGGACGGACAGACGGACGGACAGACGGACAGACGGACGGAAACCGCCATCACATAATACGTCCGCCAAAAGCCAAACAACAAAAAATAAATACCTTTCACTATAATTTTTCACTGTAAGTCAGCGAATTGTTGTTGTTGTAAAATGCTGCTAATACTAGTTAGGCAATAAAAAAAAACATTCAATGTAAATCAGGAACCTTCACCAACTCTGTGATCTATCACTCTGTCATGGTACCCATATTTCGACAGTGATGCAGAAATGAAGGGTGTTTCAACAGCTCAGCCTATACAGCATGGTTTAAGTTACTGTTGAAGCATGAGGCTGTTGGAACACATGCAAAATTCGCTAGATTGTTCTGGAAGACAACCACAGCCACAACAAATAGATTTGGAGTGTATGTTGGCAGTTAACATGTGACTTAACATATAGTTTTTGACCTAGAGAAAATAGGTCAATGTCAGTCATATTCATTGACTTCAGGTCCATCATCAGTTGCATATGTGATATCAATTTAGAAAGCCTAGCTATATTCCATGTTATATCATAATATAAAGTACATGTATATAACCTTGAGAAAATAGGTTCAGTCAACTGGGATAAGCTTCTGGTCAGTCACCAATTGCACAAATATGATGAATTTGGAGAGCCCATCTTCACTCCTTTAAAAATTATTGCTAATGCTAAATTTGACCTCAATAAAACAGGTGAAGGTCAGTCAAGTTCATTAATTAGGCTTCTGATCCATCACCAGTTGCATATGCAGACAGACAGACAGATGACACTGAAAATTCAGTTCATTTTGGGCATCATTACAGTCTAAATATTCTGTCAAAATGCACCAGAACACACCATTTTACTTCAATTATAGAGAAGAAAAGCAACTCCGAGTAGGGATCACATTTTTATTCTGTATATTTCGCTATTAGTTCTAGCATCTTAAGCATTGAACAAAGTTACAAACAGCTTCATATACAAGGCATAATGTGATCTTAGCCAATACGCATTTATGAATAGGTAAGCCAGTAAATTATGTCAGGTTGGACGGATATTAAAATGCCATCATTTTCAGAAATTGTTAAATGTTAAGAGATAACCTGACAGTGATCTACCAATGGTGTGATTCAGGTGATACAATACACACTCCACAATTGTTGTAACTTGCATGGGAATATACAATTATGAAACATGCGAGTTACAACATTTGTAGTTTCCATCAATTCTGATGTGGATTGCCAAGAAAATTATACCTATTTTGTCTTAAAATGACAGTCCTTATCCAAACTTCATGACATGTAGAAATATTCAATGTAGGTACATACCCACTATATTACCATACTTTATTCATTTGTGCACAGTTTACTTAGTTCTTGCCAGATAAGCAGATTATGTATTGTTTTCATCAATTAGAGCGTGTATTGTATCACCTGAATCACACCATTTGTCATGTTTGTTGATCGCTGTCAGGTTATCGCTTAACATTTAACAATTTTTGAAAATGACAGCATTTTAATATTCGTCCAATCTGACTAACATAATTTACTGGCTTACCTATTCACGTTTAAAGTCGCGGCGGCGGATCCGGCGGAGCCGTTTCTCATGAAAACATAAAAGCATCCACTTTGTGGAAATGCTCTAAATATGAAAGTTGCCCAACTCATGTACAATGTAACAATCGACACTTGCATTCACTACTGACAGATGAATGTACATTATAATGTTTGCACATTCTCAGCTATTCCACATACCTACATTTAGGGGGCATAGACTGGTGATTAAAATCAATTTCCCCACTGAGACATAAGCTTGCAGCTGATCGGAGTGTTGAATAATCTGCCTATCTTAAGGATAGCTATCCCGTTAGAGAGTCAAAATTGGTCATTTTTTTTATTTCTTCATTCAAATATTCACTATTTCCTCTAACATTTGGTGAAAAAATGAAATAAAAATTATGAATAGAAGTGCTTCAATATTAGGATTAAAAATTTAGTTTCCGAGGCACTGGAACAATTAAATAGATTGCCTTAGCTTGGGCTTGGCTACTATTATTTTTGTCTGTTAAATTTCCCTTTCCAAAACTCATTTCCGCAGTATTATGGTAAGCTAATTATCTATTAGTCCTACTTATTTACACTAATGTAACCCCTTCTGATCAAAACCATGCAAACATCCTCATTTTTGTTTCTAATTATGACAGTGACACTTCACTCAGACACCCGCATTGAAGTAATCTACACAGGTGTGAACAAGTTTTAGCAGGTTTTTAAAGTTTAAATTGGACGTTAAACCAACTTGATGAAAAAAACTTAGTGTAATAGTTATCCAGAATAAACAGGAATTCGAGTAGGTCCCATTAGACAGATTAAAAATGTATTTGACAATAGAATTCAAGCAAAAAATAGGGATTAATTCATCAGATGTATAGCTGGACACATTTTGCCCGATTTCTAGCCTTTCATTTTTGTACAAAATCCGAGATTTAAACGTTTATTTCTCGAAAAGTATCCATGCTACGCTTTTAAAATTTGGCATGCTTGTTACTTATAAGGTGATCTAGTAAAAATTATCTCACTTTTTGTAAGTTCGGATTAGTTTTTTAATTATTCAACTTTTAAGACAAACGACCGTAAAAAAGTACATTTTTTTCAATTTATTTTAGTAAAATAGCTATAAAAACAAAACCAGGCAAAAATTTAAAAAAATGAGATAAAGTTTAATAGTTCGAATTGTCTCCTACCAAGGTATACCATCACAGTTGAAACAAGACCAACAGTTTTCATGAAATTTTAATTGAAAAATGGACGCTATTGTTTTCATTTTAATTTTTTAAAATTGGAATATTTTCTACACAGTAGCAGCGTCAGTTATACAATAGTTGGAATCCCTACGATGTATGCTTTCATAAAATATATATAAATAGTTTATTATGGTTATCTTTTATATTTATTGATACAGATGACAAATTGTCATGGGGGTGCAAAAATTGCCTCTAAGGGGATAGCTATCCATAAGTTGATAGATCTAACTTGTAGGCTTGGCTTCATTGTCCCACTTGACATGCTTGACTATCATGCCATCGAAGGCTTGATCTACCGATCTGTTGAATTTCATAAAATTGTCAGTATAAAATTTTGCCCTATCCTCAAAGGGTATGATCTCCCCCTTATTACTGCTGCCCTTTCAGTTTGAAGGAATGAAAATCTGCTCCTGGTAATTTTCCACAAGGTTTCCGCAATTATTTAAATAACAGATTGAGAAACTTGTTTACATCACATATGTTTGAAAATCTATTTATGGAGGGGAACATCCTTATCTATTTTGTACATGAACCTAGATATCGCTCTTGTATACATCATATAGCTAATATATTTAATTATTTAAGTAATCAAGGAGAGAGAGAATTAAGGTTCAATATTGCTGAATGCGACATTAAATCTTAATTCCCTCTCTCTCCTTAATTACTTAAATAATTGAGAGGGCCTTTGATACTTACCAAAGTTTCTTGTACCATTGATCCATTATTGGAATAAATGAGAAAAAATCCTTTCTGAATTACAATGCAGGCTATACAGACACAACATGATCAACGATTTTAAGATTATTAAGTAAAAAATATTTTCTATGCTTTTTCTTAATATTTCTAACATAAGAATTTTTATTTTATCTGATTTAACACAGTAAATTTGATCAAAAGAAAAATGAGTTTAACTACACACTGATTAATACATTGAAAAACCTTTTGACAGCCCTCAAACATTAAAACAAGTGATTAATTCTCTTCAAATGGGTCAAAATGCTATTTTTTTTCTCATCCAAGGCAATTTAAGAATGGGTGACTCATAAATATATAATGATGAATCTATGAATTTCACAATTTCTTAAGAATTATTTTAGAAAATTGAAGATTATAGTTTTATGAGTCTCCCATCCTTGAATTTCCAAATTATGTTTTGACCGATTTGGAGAAAATCCATTTTTTTCTCATGTTTCAGGGCAGCCAAAATGTTTATTTTTGTGTAGTTACAGTCATTTGTCTTCTCACGTAAATTATGGTTTTAGAACCATAAGAATTCTAGTGAGACCTAAGTTTACCTTGAATGGTCCAGTAGAGGAAGAAAACTGAGGGTCTATCACGAACTTTGTCAAACCTGTGATCTTGTCCATCCACCATAATTCTGGACACCAAGTAACTGCCAAGTCTACAATGTAAATTCTTACTTAGCTAGGGCATATACAATATACATGTAGTTGTATAATTAAGAACAACAACTTTATAGCGGGCGACATTCTCTGTTGTGCCATTATTAGTCAATAACAGCATTTTTAAACAAATGACAAATCAACTACAAATAATTGATATAGCAAATGATGAGAGTGAATAAAAGATGTCTACCAAATTTCCCAAACTGACATACCAGTAGGCCTACTGGAAACCATGCAGTAACACATCGATCAGTAACTTGATCCGTTACTGCTCAGTAATTCATCGCTGTTTATCTACCAGTACTACCTTTTGGTGACTGCAGGGGACTGGTAGCAGGGCCTGAATCAGGCCCTGTTTTTTAGTCTGTTTTACCAGGTTTGGGCGCCATGAATTTAGGCGCCAAAACGAGCAAAAATAAATTTCTTTTTTTTTAGCAAATTCCCTCTGTGAACATGCCAAAATCAATACTAATATGACTAATGCAAGCCCCGTTACCAAATATCAAGTTATCAGGCTGTATTTAGACCATTTAATACTCCCACAGCTTTTATGGGCTTCGACAGTCCAACATCGCTGCCTATTTCACTATAACTTATCACACTCTGCGCCATGTATCGCTGCCCAAACTAAAACTCTAGATCAGGCCCTGGGTCATCAAGCAGTAGGCCGAAATGAACAGTACCAAAAAGTTACCACACAATTCACTTATGTACATGTATATGGTAATATTGGTTACCAATTGGTTACCAATCATTAAGTAACTGACCAGTAGTAATTTGAATTATCTTGTCTGCTGGAATCTTTTAATTAGTTGATACATCTAGCTCATCTGAATTCAGATTTGTAAACCATCATTGTTTATCTTTCCTTGATTATGGTCAGGTGGTCTAATGTGATATCACAAACCAGTGTCGAACAGGAGCAGATAAGCAATGCTGATTTCATTTCTGAAATCGGCCAGTCTTGAGATACCAACTTAAAAGCACTTTTCAAAAACTACCAGGATACAAAATACTTCAAATAAAAGCAAACATGGAAAAAGTGGATAGGCTGATATTTTCATCATTGACTAGCCTGTGGAAACTACAAAACAGAAAATATGAAAACCATATATGACAACTAATGTTAAACTGATATCACACATGCTAAACTGATATCACACATGCTAAACTGATATCACACAGATAACAAGTTTTAACTGATATCGTACAGACAACAAATGTAAGGCTGATATTACACAAAATAAATGTTAAACTAATATCAGACAACAACTATCAAGAGTGATATCACACACAACAAATGTCAAACAAATATTACAGATAACAAATGTTGAACTGATATCACACAGCTCAGACAACAATGTTAAACTGATATCACACAGACAGCTGTTAAACTGATATCACACAGACAACTGTTAAACTACAACACAGAAAACAAAAGTTGAACTGATATCACATGAACAATAAATGTTAAGCAGATATCGCACAGGCAAATGGTAAACTGATATCGCACAAACAAATGGTAAACTGATATCGCACAAACAAATGGTGAACTGATTTTCATGTCACAGTGACCCTGAAAGTTTAGTACTCGCACAGATGACAAATGTGGATGGACAGAACTCACTCACATTATATGACATCGTTTAATGACAGATATGTACAACAAAAACCTAAATGAGCTTTAAAATATGCCCACACATGTTTGATTGCAGAAATCATAAAATATTGTAAATATGACAAGGTGAATATCTGGAGCCTAGTCATGACCCCTCCCCGAGATATTGACGTAACTAGAATTTGACCTGGATAAAATAGATCAAGCTACATGTACAATGTAAATCAGTCCAACTTGAAAGGTTTCCAGTCCATCATCAGTTGCATATATGCGGTGAATTTGGAGAACCGAGATATAATTCTTCAAAAGATATTACCAATGACCTTGAAAAAAAGGTCAAGGTCAGTCATTTTTAATAGGATTTCGAACCATCGACATTTGAATATGTTATGTACTGGTATATGAGATTTTGAAAAGGCTGACAATAATCCCTATATTAAAGAGATGTGACACGTAACAAGCAAGGTATCTCCACAATTTCGGCCACAGTAGTGAGCTTTCAAGATCTTTTGACCTCAAAATGAATTGGATTCCTCTTTGCCCCATGGGCAAGGTATAGTCAATGTATGGTACCAATCCATAACCTGGTACTGGAGATATGGTACCAATCCAGGTCCTGGAGATGTGGCGCAACTTACAAAAACTAACAGATGAACGGACAGATAACTTGTTATTGCATTATACGACCCTTCTCATGACAGGCCTTAGGGGTATAAATAATTGCAAGGCTTTTACAGTTCTTACTTCACTGTATGCCATTTATAATATGCGGCCTTGAATTTTTGTGCGTTGCAGCTGTGTTGTTTTCTGATTGAACTGAACATGCAATCTCATGGGGGAACATTGTATCAGAACTTTAGGCAGCTTTCAACATGCCAACAAAGACAGCAGTCTCTGGTGGAAATGGCAAACTGAATTAAGAATGACATAAAGGTCTACAAGCAGACAGGATTTATTGCTTGGACTGAATACCTGAGAGCCCATGCCATGAACATCCCTGTGTGGATCTTTTGTCTGAGATAGTGTGCCTGTAATACCCGAGAGCCCATGCCATGGCCATCCCTGTGTGGATCAATACCTGAGAGCCCATGCCATGACCATCCCTGTGTGGATCAATACCTGAGAGCCCATGCCATGACCATCCCTGTGTGGATCAATACCTGAGAGCCCATGCCATGACCATCCCTGTGTGGATCCTCTGTCTGAGATAGTGTGCCTGTAATACCTGAGAGCCCATGCCATGACCATCCCTGTGTGGATCTTCTGTCTGAGATAGTGTGCCTGTAATACCTGAGAGCCCATGCCATGACCATCACTGTGTGGATCAATACCTGAGAGTCCATGCCATGACCATCCCTGTGTGGATCAATACCTGAGAGCCCATGCCAGGACCAT
>JAVTVY010033915.1:0-14828 GCA_036873755.1 Hanleya hanleyi
GCCCCACAAAAGACACTGGGCAGAAAAAGAACCAAAAAAACTTTGTTTTGTCAGCATGGGAACTGGAACGATTATTATAAACAAAATTTGACAGTTTTGCCCGACGTGTGTGAGAGGTTGTATATGGCTGGCATGCTTCATGACTTTTCGTCTTTCCTTCAACTGGTCACGGTAATTATGTTTGTAAATCACCATAGAAAAGTATGCGTTGTAGCGGTGAGGAAATTGAGACGATATGAATCTTTAACTACGTCACAGTGTCAGTGTTGGGGACAGCCGACCAGGCCCTTCCTCATACAGAGGGCGTAACGCTCCTCTCTACATGGGCGTCCTGGGTCAGAGCGAGTTTCTGTGAGAAATTAGTGTGATACCTCTCACAAGATGATCTGCCATTAATCTGCAGGGATATCTGCATCACCTGCTGCGTTATAACAGCTGGTTCCATTCAGTTCTTGCGCTAATTTCAACTCCGAACACATGTACTGTACGTTTCTGATGACCATCGGGAAACTGTACCCACTCTTACGGGATGACGAAAACAGCAGGACACATGAAATGTACATTAAAGCAATCCTTGAGGTGTGTATTATTCAATAGGATAAAATGCAGGAACATCGGGAAACGACAACTCTCAAAACTTCAAAAGACCTCCAGCTGTCATTTTCCATTACCTGCTTCGTTCGCCTCAACCTCTCCGGGACGTGGTTACATTGTATCCCAGAATGCACTTTCCTCTCTCAGAGGGTTGTTTGCCCTCCCACCGTGCACAAGTCGAACCACTATATCGAACCACGAGTAAAACGCATAAATGGTTCTGTTGTGTCTTTTGTTGATTTATACCCCATCTTGAGATGGCTAGGTACTTTTGTTAGGAAATTCAGCTTGTTTTTTGAAAATTTTGACAAATCACTATGTTGTAGCCCCATAAGAGCGGGAAAATGAACGTCCTCTACTCACTTAAAGAATATCAAAACCCTCCAAATACTATCCCAGGCGATTTACGCGTTAAATGCTACCAGGGGAGATAACCCCGAATACAACCAAAGCAATGGCTGCAGTCTCTTCTGTCGGCCGAATGTTCAGTCGGATTTTTAGCCTGGTAACTGTATTCTATCATAGGCTTTATTACAACTAGTTGTGCACGGAGTGCCCAGTCATTGATCTTCATTTGACAATCTCACGATTATGTTCTGGGTCATAGAAAACAGTGGAAATAGTTTTGACCTTGATCGACCGTCAATATGGAAGAGAATCAGAAGGGGACCAATTTTCGTTTCTTATAATAATGATAGGCGGTATCGAGTTTACGAATGATATGATGTTTTTATATTATTACTACGTGAAATACGACGACATGTTTCAGTAATATATGTAGTACCAATGCGGTGATAATCCTGACATCAAATCGTAAACCTTGTGAACATCTGAACATGCTTAATTGGAACTAAGACAATCGCAAACTGATGAATAATTGTATATACATGTATCTAGAAAATTGAAGCAGTATATAAGATACATATATACATGTTGAAAACCTGTGAATAATATTATAATGTGGATGCGTTATGTTTATTGTTGCAGAATATGCCCCGAAGGTTGATGCATGTTTCAGCTGTAGCCCAGGTGAGATGGCTGGTCACATGTACAGATAAACATGAAATTTAGTTTAACAATGTCTAGATATATAGTTTTAATGTAGTTAGTCCGAGCTTCCTATGACTTCACCCAGATGATGGATAATTTCTGACAGATTCTCTGGTTGGGGTCAGAATTCTCTCCCATACGAAACAAGCAAAATGGGAGTGAACACAGGGTCGCTTGACCTCATTTCAGTAAAAATTATTTTTGTAAATAATTCGCCCGTTCTACAACGCTTAGCTCACATATACATATTTATTAAAGAATAATTTTCCCTTCTTTGTCAGCCCAAATTCAACAAGATTGGTCATATTCTTCACAAGCTTTAGTGCTGAACTTCTACCTCATTCCAAACGGAAAACTGAGTCCGTTATAGTTTTGTTGTAGAGATAGCTTTATACGCTCGTTAATGTTAATCCCTGGTATAGTGAAATAGATCGTACATGCCAGTCGATTGCCTCATCCGGGTTACTTCCGAGGCAACTGCTCTAAACCGGTTTTGGCCCGAGGCTAGAACTTCGGAAATCTCCGGTACATGCTCTGAGATCGTCAGACTGGGTTGAGATTTAGAACGAACAAGACGCATATATAGAATTCGGGCTGGTTGGAGGGAAGATTTTAATGGGGGATATTTTAGGCCTATATCGTGCTAGGTGTTGCTAGGCGGGGCGCACCTATTTCTACGACATCTGGCGTCAGATTATAAAATTAATTTGTAACGGTTGAGAATTTACGCCTTTGAACCAGACTGCGAAAAATCTCGGTAAACAACCGCGGGGTGGAAGTCGGCCATTTGTCCTCTCACTTCGCGTTTCCCACCTTCCCTGTTTTCTTGGCCGGCTTTGCACAGGTTGAGTGTATGTATAATTGTTTTACCGGGAGTCGGTTATCCTGATATTGGGCTATTCTGGTCGCGATAATTCTGTATAAATCTTGTCACGGCTGGCAGGCTGTTGATTGTGTTAGACAGGTATTTTTGTCTCGGCCGATAGGCTAGCTACGTGATAGTGAAATTTGATTTTATGATCACATCGGTCTGTGTGACATACATGTAGGGGTCGGGTAGCCGTTTTCCCCGTCTTTTGTCATGAAACTAGTCGTGTGTTCAGTTCAGTCCACGCTATCAAATATTTTTCTGGTGTATAGCCGGCTGAGCTAGCCAACATTTCTCGTAAACAGTGCATCGGTTGTATGCATTCAATAAACTTCGTGTCGCTGTATATACAGTACGCGTATTATTAACCCGTGATAGGCGCGCTGTGTTATAGTACGGCCAATGCGGTATAATTTAGCACTGTCAACAGCATATATAGATCTGTGTAATGTGGCAATTAATTGTTTCGCCTCTTTGTGAGACTTGATATGCTCAATTCAGTCCGTGTTATTAAATATATTCCTGGTATTTAGCCAGTTGAACTAGTCAACATTTCTTGGGAATAGTGTATTTACTCTATTCATTCATTGCATTTGGTGTCGTCGTATATACAGCATTATTGTCCTGTGATAAACGCGAAGTGTTATTAGTAGTGGCATTTTGGCGGTTCGTGGTCAATAGATTGGTAAAAACCGGATAAATTGACTCAGTGATATTGAATAATTTGAGCCTGGCAGGGTTATACAATTTCAAATATTTTTACTGGGTTATTATATAGAGCTTGTATATCGGGGAGAATCAAATTTTTATGGAAGTTTTTGTCCATTGTCACTCCAGGTGTTACTGTGTGGTGTTGTCTATGTGTTTCTGTACGATTGAATTGTATTGTTTCTGAGATTGACTTTTGTGTGTGATTTCTGCTATGTGTTAGTATTGATGGGTCTTTGGATTGGGATTGAAGATTTTGCCGACCTTTATGAGAAATCTTTAGTTGGAATGCAATTGTGCGTTGGAATACAATAGTAAATGCTCAGATTGTTCGCGGGTCAATGTGACTTTGTCTTCTGCTAACGTTTTTCCCATCCTGATAAAAGGGAAGCCCGTTTTCTCTTTGTGTTTCAAGTTATATTTTTTTTTTGAACGATTGTCCCTAATTTGCATAGTTCCATTTATGTCGTGGTATTTGTGATATTCCAATTTGTCGGCTGTCAACTGGTCGGCTAAATAATATATATATATTGCCTACATTTTGGTTGTACAATACAGGATTCTGATTGCTCAGTTGACAACTTGGGGCATTATCAGTCATGCGAGCCACATTCATGGCGACACCATGGTGTTGTCACTGCGACAATAGTAATCCGACTTCCTTCAATCCTTTTGAATTGAGTTAATGATTTGTATATCCTGTCTCTTTTCTTCATTCTCTTGGATCAGTTCAGGAAATTATGCTTTTGTTTGAAATTTAATTAAATGGTAACTTGCCTATGTTCATCCTTGAGGGGTCTGAATGATAGACTGAAGGATGTTCATGATGTTGAGCTCGAGACAGACTATTTCCTGTTTGTATTTGAACAAATACAATTATCATTTGGCTCCTCGATGTGGTCGAGTTTAAAATCTAGTTTATATTCTGTGTGTATTCCTCCAGGCACGGGAAACTGTGTTAATTTAAGATTTATTTATGTTGAACACACGCCTTATTCATGATTAGCCGTAAATTGAAATAGTGCAAGATTAACAGAGAAGTTGTAACAACGTGTTGACTGTGTGGTAACGCGTGTTGCACTTGTTCTGGAGATGGGTCTTGTTCTCTTTCTTTTTCGCTAATAGATATGGCTGATTATTCAATCTAGAACACATTGACTGCGGTAACGCACGTGCATTAGGTTCAATTAAGTGTTTCATTATTTTGAGCATGCATATGTTTAAATATTTTTTCATTCACTGAGTATGAGGAGTTGGCACTGCTATTTATTTTGGTGTAAGATTTGGTGTTTTGTAGTGGACATACCAATGTGGGCTGTCTTTCATTTGCTTCAGTGGGTTTCTAGGAGGAAACTCACTGAAAGTCTTTGATATATTTGAATTTATTTGACTAGATTTTGATTGGGTATTCCTTATTTTTTTTTTTTTTTTTGACTTGTTTGCATATACCGTATATCGTTCCACTTTTGTTAACATGGCAGA
Organism: Hanleya hanleyi; assembly: GCA_036873755.1. Classification (NCBI taxonomy): domain Eukaryota; kingdom Metazoa; phylum Mollusca; class Polyplacophora; order Lepidopleurida; family Hanleyidae; genus Hanleya; species Hanleya hanleyi. The sequence goes on from JAVTVY010033915.1 coordinate 4,703, forward strand.
TTTAGGGCCCATTGATGTGTCAGTGGCTACAGAGGAAGCACTGCAAAAATTGAAAGGGGTGGGAAGTAGTCGAAGTGCACGTGTGGTAGCCTTGCAGGAAGAGTGCAGGTTGCTTAGTTTTAAGCATTTTATGCAGGCGACTCAGTTTAGTGCCGGGCATATAGCCGATCTAGTGCTAGAGGGGCAGATTATAGGTTTAGACTTGTCGGGAAGTCCGGAATACATTAATGCTTTAGTTGACCGTCGTTTTGAAGAAATCATTGGATTATGGAAAGTTGGAATAACGGCCCAAGTGGATGCAATGGATGTAGAAATTGACCAGTTGCATGATAATATCAAGGAATATGAGATTCATTTAGGACAATTGGATGAAAAGATAGATAATTATGGACGCCAATTGACCCAGGTGGATACTAAAGTAGGACAAGTGAATGTTCAGGTTGACCAACTAGGTCAACAAGTAAAAACTAAAGTAGGACAAGTGGATGTTAAAGTTGACCAACTAGGTCAACAAATAAACACTAAAGTAGGACAACTAGGTCGACAAGTGAACACTCAAATAGGTCAAGTTAATGGTAAGATGGAGCAAGTGGGTTTAGATATTAGGACTGTTGTTACATTGCTTAGCGCTCCAACATGTCCAAGCAGGGAAGGGTCAGAGATTTCGTCACATGCGACGTCTGAACAGACAACGGGGGACGCTGGTCAGGCGGACCCAACTCCTGTTGTTGTAAATAATAGACCCGAACAATTGATTGAGGGTGAGGGAGAGACTGCAAATCAGTTGAATGCTGCCCCTGTTCAACAAAATGAACCACATGTTCAAGTGAATGTATCAGCTGCACTTCCCGACCCCCCATGTCCATTAGATCTAAATGGAACAACAGGACTGGATGCTGGTCTGGCGTTTCCAGACGACACTAGGGATGTAGATAATATATTCAATCAGTTACCGCCCAGTGGCCACACTTCAGCTCCGAACTTCCAATGCCCAGTAAATCGGAATGAATTGTTTTTAGACAATGCTATGGTAGGGGGACAACATCTTCAAGGGAATATAGATAATGGGAATCTGGCCGATGTGTCCGCTACTGATACCGAGGGGGAAACCTCTCCTAGTAAATGTGGCGAATGCTCGTCCAGATCGAGATCAACCGAACGACATGTATCCCGAGAACGCTAGCCAAAGTCCTCGGCTTCCCAAGACTTTAGTGTTTTCAGGGACCAGAGGGGACTGGGTTCCATTTAGGGTTAAATTTAAGTTGGAAGCTGAAAGTAGACAGTGGAATAAAGACCAGTGTCTTAAGAAATTAACGGACTGTATTCATGGCGATGCCATGGTGTTTTACAGCTATTAATCGGAGGCTGTCAAAACCTCGTTTGATATTCCATTCCAGTTAAGGTTGGGTCTGTGCCGGTGACTGCTGTGGTAGACACAGCGGGCCCAAGTCACCGTCATGAGTGAACATCTATTTGCTAGGTTGGGTCTTCAGGGGTTGTCGTCTTCGCCTATTCGGTTGACTGGTGCCTTTCGAGGAATGACCAGTATGGGAATGCTAGTTCGGCATGTCCCGTTATCCATCTCCGATTTTCACTGTACTGGAAATATAGTGGTGGCACCCTTGGTTGACGACCTGTTGCTAGGCTTCGATTTCCTATCAGCCTATGGATGTGTTGTGGATTTTAGGGATAAAACCTTGGTTACTGGAGACACCAAGGTTTTTGCAGTTTGAATTTTTATGGAATGGTGACTTGTTCCATGTGGACTCCATTTCGCTCTGCCAGTAACTAATAAATGGTGAAGTTAGTTGATGGGCCATTGGTGACGCATTTTGTGTATGCGTCTGAAGCGATGTAGTATGGTGTCAGCTTGGTGGAGATATATGGATGTGTACCATCACGTGTATGCAGTGATGGATATATTGTATTTGGTTTTGATTTTCTGTGTGAAATTATCCTATTTGGGGGTTGATTTGGTTTTGTTGTACAGGATGTTTTTTTGAGGCATTGTGGAATTCAAGAAAAAAAATACATAAAATTCTAGACCCAAATCGTTCGTAATGTGTTCTGTAATGTAATGTGTATTTTGGAACTATTGGTGTGTGTTGGAGAACTCTGGTGTGTAGTCGGAAGTTGGATGTTGTTTGGAAATTGTGATGTTTGCTGCGGCGTTATACGTGTAGTGTGTTATGGGAGTATATTATGCGTTGTGATGAACTAGGTGTTGATGTAATCTGTGTGAGGGAACCGGGTGCTGGACGCCTGGGTTCGATGGTTGCTGTGTGATTAGATCATTTCTGTGTGTGAAGATTCTGTGTGGTATATATACGCGTCACTCGCGTTTCTATGTGACTTCTATTGAGATTGTATAACTGTGTGTTCTTTGTGGGGTTTTCTGTGTGTGATAAGCTATGTGACACGTTTATGTGATGAAGTTAATATATGGAGTGACCATGGTGACATGGAGAAGATATGGTACGATAATAGTTAGTGTGGTTAGCCATGTCGGATGCTTGGGGTTAAAGGAGAAGAGTACCGGTCCTTCTCTCCCACCATGTCTTCGCCATGGACCCATGGTGAGAGTTGTCTATCCGCCATCTTGCTCTGTGTGTTATGATTTATTGTGAATCCGGTGGGGCAGGATAGCTACCACTCGGAGTGAATACATGCGTCATTATTTGATTATAGTCTCAACCCTGTTCTAGTTATGAGCTCAACGATTTTGTGAGTGTGAGCTTGATATCTGTGGAGGTGTAGCAATTATGTTTCCTCTGCAAACATTCTCTCTGGTGGGTAGCCGTTTGCGAGAGCGTATGTACATTGGGATCAGTGGCGTGTAGTGCGCACACACGTTTCTGACTCTTCGTGCGTACGCCCTGGAAGGGCCCTTCCACTCCAAATTGTTGGCTGCTGACGAATGCGAGCCTTCAAATTATTAGGGAAGGGAGAATGGGGAGCTCAATATAGTCTGGACAGCTAGTAGAGGCTTGTTCCAGTAGTGGATTGTATGACGGATTGGTGCTTATTGCGGCCATGTAGCTGGTAGGCTGGCCTGCCAATTTATAGTCTAGATACCAGTCCTGGTTTGGATAATGTTCTCGTATTTATTGCGGCCATGTAGCTGGTAGGCTGGCCTGCAGAGTATATTTTTAAGAATTAAAGTGAGCAGTCCCATGCGGCCGATTGTATTTATTTGGGCCGTAAAGCTGGTAGGCTGGCCCGCCGATTATATTTTTGAGAAATAAAGTGATCGGTCCCATGAGACTGACCATTTGAACGAGATTTTTAGTGGGTTTGGGTGCAATTATAGACAGTCTGGTAATAAGACTGCACTAGTGGGATGGTTTACCATTTTATTGAAGTTGGGTATTTTTAGAGAGTGTACTTTTGTACACTGCATGTTACGGATGTTGACACATGTGATATAACATGGAGAATTCACGTCTTTGTCTCGCGTTTTAGTAATTATTGGCAGCGCTAGAACAGTGGTTGCTTGCGACAGGAAGGGTTCTAGCTAGGCGAAGTAAGACTCTCGCCAAAAATAAAACGGGGAGGGGTGTTGTAGAGATAGCTTTATACGCTCGTTAATGTTAATCCCTGGTATAGTGAAATAGATCGTACATGCCAGTCGATTGCCTCATCCGGGTTACTTCCGAGGCAACTGCTCTAAACCGGTTTTGGCCCGAGGCTAGAACTTCGGAAATCTCCGGTGCATGCTCTGAGATCGTCAGACTGGGTTGAGATTTAGAACGAACAAGACGCATATATAGAATTCGGGCTGGTTGGAGGGAAGATTTTAATGGGGGATATTTTAGGCCTATATCGTGCTAGGTGTTGCTAGGCGGGGCGCACCTATTTCTACGACAGTTTCGTTAAAGCAAATTAAACGAAAATAAAGTTGTTAACACTGTAATAGACGAACAACGAAGCGGATCTTGTTAAATTTGAGCTGACAATGAAGGGGGGAGATTATTCATTATTCAATATATGTACGGTAAGTTAAGTGTTGTAGAATGGCCGGATATTTTTTGAAAATAATTTCTACTTGGATGAGGTTGCACGACCCGGTGGTCGCTCCCATTTTGCTTTTTTTTTTGTATAGGAAAGAACTCTGACGCCAACCAGACAATCTTTCAGGATTGATAGGAAGCTCGGACTATAATATATTATGGTAAAAACTGTAATACTGGTGATACCATCACATTTGGTCTAAAGAAGGAGAGACATAGTAGCTGTTCCTCACACATCGTTAAATGGACAAATGGACATGGTCAATCACTTTCCTACCAATCCTGTCAGACATGCTTGCATGTAATGTTAAGTACTCCCAGCCACTTGATTTTTGACTATCTTTGCATCTTTTAAATTGAACATTCACAGCCATCGAATGAATGAGAATAATTTTGTCATATATGTATATGATATACAGGCAAGCAACTGGCAGATAGGGAAGGTGAATCATGTGGCTATAGCTGTGCCAGATTTGGAGAAGGCAACTACCTTATACAGAGATGTGCTGGGGGCTAAAGTCAGCGACAAACATGTGAGTGGTTACAATCGTTTATGATGATCATCAAACTTTAAGTCGATAAGGTCAGTCTTATCTGATTTCTCTCTGCTGTGTATTTATCTCTTAATTCGAGACTCAAAATAAATCTGTGTTTTGTCTGATTTCAATGATGAATGAAATTACTTTCAAGCTGTATTGTTAGCATGCCATCATGCAGGCTCAATTTTTCAACTAAATTTTGTAGCATATTAGTAAATTATCAGACCTACTATCATGTCTATAATCCTGTAGACTGGGCTAGTCTCTCAGGTTTAAGGAGAGTGGTCGCTCTCACTCTCCATCACTCTCCTTTTTTCCTAACGAAGTAGGCTCTCATTTGCAAATTTTCCGGTAACCAGTGAGTCCATCTGAATCCTTTCTCCGGCAAAATAAGGAGAACCGTGTACATTAGAACCTTGATTTTTGTCAAGAACGTGCATTAGGGGACTGTTCCCAGCAAATTCTGAGCTAACCTACTTTTGATGAAAATTTGACCTCTTAGGTGACCTATAAACCTCGAAATTGACAAACACATGTCCTAATGCCTCCTTACACATGGAAATGCACTTAATTAGGTCAATGTCAGTGTGACGACCTAATTGGGTCAAGGTCAATGTGACCTACCTTCTGACCCAATTTCTTACCTAATTAGGTGACCTAATTTGACCTACTTATGTGACCTATAAACCTCGAAATTGGCCAAAACATGTCCTAAGGCCTAAGACCATGGAAATGCGCTTAATTAGGTCAATCTCAGTGTGACCTGACCTAATTGGGTCAAGGTCAATGTCACCTACTTTCTGACCCAATTCCTGACCTAATTATGTGACCCAGAAACCTCAAAATTGGCAAAAACGTGTCTTGGGTCAAGGTACACACTTAAATCATATCAAACCCTACTTTGTAGGTCCTGTGACGTTAGTCACACTCCCATGTCTTCAGGAGCGTTTTCAATCGCTCTTCTACCTGAAAATTGAAAATGCAATGGATGGTGATATGTGCTGCACTACATTTTACTCATGAGAAGCCAATTCCAGCAGTGATCAATCAGCTCTTCCAATTGTGTGGGAGTGAGGGTGCAGAGTATTTGTGGTATTGAATCTGATCTTTGTTTTTGCTTGTGTGTGAAGCTCCATATATGGAACAGATTATAGAGCGAAACCTGTGTGTACCGACCATGCGTGGGACCAGATTATATTGTCGGTGTTTGCCAGAGTTCTGGTTTATCATGATTCAAAATGCTTTGAATTTAAGTATTGAGACCATGGATAATGTTGTTATTTAGAGGTTGGTCAGTTTACCCAGGTGTTGGTATTCACAGGCTTTCACTGTGTAACTGTAATTGATGGTCCAGTCTCTCTTGGTTGTCTAATTCAGGAGAGCAGTTGATCACTTGGCTGGATTTTGTACTGCGAGAGTGATCACTCTCTCCAATAACCTCGACAAAAGTAAAAAAATGTAATAGGAGAGTGACAGAGAGCAAGAGTGGTCACTCTCCCCAAAAACAAGAGACTGTGAATTTGTATTCTCTTTTTGTTTCATTGTTCAGCCCCAGCCAGATCATGGTGTTTACACAGTGTTCGTGGAATTGGGAGATACAAAAATAGAAGTGAGTGTTATGGATAATATTGAGGTGCTGTGATATTATATTACATGTATATATGTGTATTCTCAGGTGTTTCATAGTCAACAATTAACCATATCTAGTCTCTAGTTAGACAGTTTTCATATCTTCAAGGACTAGGTGATGATGGACATATCAGTCCATCAATGTCTTATTTGAAGTATTTTGTCTTCTTGTAGAAAAGTAGTCCATAAAGTTGTCATCTCAACCTCCGCTGATGATTTTAGAACGAAATCCACGTCGCTTATCTGCCCATGATTTATGCTACTTTGTGATGTCACACCAGACCACTTGGCCAGACAACAATACTTGTAAGGTTCAGTCCCCAGGCTGCTAGTCTGACATGAAGTCACAATCAGGGGAAGATAAGCGATGACGGTTTGCAATTCTGAATGCAGCGGGGCTTGGAGTATCAACTTTTTAAAAGCCTCTAAGAGACAAAAGACTTCAATTTAAACCAAGCGAAGTACAGGTAGATACAACAATATTTCTATTATTATTCATCCTAAGTGTTTATAACATTATAAATTTTAAAACCTTTGTTTAACATGTTTAATGCATGTATTTTTCTTTCTTTACAAAACATGAGAATCCTTTCTCTCAGTCTATATGTTATGGAAATGATAGACAGACACTCTTGGGAGTTGCTGACTGAATGTACAGAGCCACCTTTGCTATAGATACCTCACCCTTCCTTCCCCATTCCTCTTCTACTGTCAAGAGCCAGTTGGTAAACACCTGACAGTAGCCTACTCATGATCAGTACAGAATGTACAGATCCTTTGATGATGTTGCATATGCTGTCAGCCAATCAGTTGGCTCGCTTTTGTCTGTTCAAAGTGGAGGTCACATGGGTCAGACACTGACTTAAGACTGCCAGTGTGCATCACTCAGCATCTCAGCCAATCAGAAGCGTATGCGTCACAAGGTCACTCCATATTTGGCAGTTTAGATGAAGGTCAGCCTGTCTCATGACTGGTCAGTGTACATTGTAAGATAGACCACTTGTGATGTTCGCGATGAATGATGTACTGAGCATTCACATTACCTTTAAGTTACTGTTAAATACCAAAAAGTTACTGTACAGTTCCAGGCCCTCAACAACTGAATGGTTCTTCACAGCAACTGAGCAGAACTGTTCGTGGTTAATGACTATGCAACACTGGCCTGATGATTTCTGCACAGTTCCACTCAGTTACTTCACAGGAACCATCCAGTGCCAAACAGTTTCCATGTGTAGCAGTTTGTGATACAAATAATATTGCATATGGTACCACTACACATTTCCATTGTCTATTTTCAGCTGTTACACCCTCTTGGAGACAATAGCCCTATTGCTAATTTCCTGGAGAAGAACAAAAGTGGTGGAATGCATCATATATGTTTAGAGGTATGCTTCTTGTTCAGTATGAATAATTCTTTGATAATTCAGAAAACCAGTCTGATTGAAATTAGACCTACATGTAAATGTCGCTGAGCTAATTTAGGTCTAAAAAGAACCCCATCTTGTGGTGTCTGCTGCCTTCTGCATGTAAATTGAAATGTGACAAAGGTCAAATCAACTGAGTCGACCAATCGCATCAAGCCCTGCAGACAGTAATCCATTTTCAAATGTTTTATACCCGATCTGTTGCTGCGAGGGGAAGATTAATTTCCTTTACATGATGGCTGTAAATGGATAGTCGCACATGTCTAGCTAATCATATCGTAGTTTAGTTATATCATCGCTATATGGACGAAATACTGCTGAACACGATGTTAAACGCTAACTCACTCATCTTTCACATGCAGATAAGTTGATGGTAATGATGATATATTTAACAGTCCCTATATCAAAGTACCACTTGCAACAGGAGTGTATTAGACATGTTAGATAAATAAGATAATTTGTTATTTTTCAGTATCAAATGGAGAATAGGTAATCTCTCTAATAAATCACACATATTAAAACACACTTTAAGAAGCTAATTCCGGAAAATTTTCTGTGAATATTCAACTCTGATTGTTCAGAACTGTTCACAATTGGGCTACTATACAAGATGTTGGGAAAAAGAAATGTCCATCACTCTATTTTCTTTTTATATAATTGAATAATTAGCTGGTCTAAAAGTGTTTTGAATTATTAGAGAGATTAACTTATACGAAATAACATGGATTTCAGTAAGATTTTAGGTTCAGTAAAAAATGTGATTTTAGACTTAGAAATAAATCAACACAGTGATCATTAATTTTTTTTCTTATATTTTATCACATGTATTACTGATTAAAATTAGCCACATTAGAAAAGACGTCCTTTAAACACCATGTTGATTCCCAGCAATAGAGATTAGTGAAAAAATTGCATGTTGGAAGATATGTCAAATTCCAATGTATGTAGTTGATTTGAGTTTTTCATCAGATAGCTGAAATTGTAGCTATTGATAACTGTTTTGAGGATAATTCTAAGCCCATTTTTATCTCGCCTTACGAAGTAAAGGGGAGATATTGTGAGGGGGGAAAGAGGATGTCGTTGTCGGTGTCGGTGTCCCCTGCCTGGAAATGAATGGGTTTTTGGTTTAGCAAGTTAAAAAAAAAATCTAGAAAAATTAGAAAAAATATAAAAAAAATATGAAAAATATGGGGGGTGGGTATGCCACCTGGGGGTACTACCCCTGGGGTACTCTAATGTTAAACTCCCTATGAATGAGTTTTGCGTTTAGCTGAAGTGCACATGTACATCTGTACTTGGAAAGTTTCTTGCAGTTGTCAGCTGTCATTGGATGATTATGAAACTTGGTACACATGTTTCTTGTGATAAGAGGATGTACCTGTGCTGTTTTTGAGAAGAAATATTAATTTTTCTCAAAATTATGGGAAATGAAGAGTTTTCTGTTTAGGTAAATTGTACATATACATGTCCATGGTAAGTTTGCTCCAGTTGTCAGCTGTCAGTGGATGATTATGAAACTTGGTACACATGTTTCTTATGATAAGAGGATGTACCTGTGCTATTTTTGAGAAGAAATATTAATTTTTCTCAAAATTATGGCAAATGAAGAGTTTTCTGTTTAGGTAAATTGTACATGTAGGCCTCTACATGTATACATATACAGCTACATGGTAACTTTGCTCCAGTTGTCAGCTGTCAATGGATGATTATGAAAGTTGGTACACATGTTTCTTATGATTAGAGGATGTACCTGTGCTATTTTTGACAAGAAATATTAATTTTTCTCCAAATTATGGCAAATGAAGAGTTTTCTGTTTAGGTAAATTGTACATGTAGAGGCACATATACATGTACATGGTAAGTTTGCTCCAGTTTTCAGCTGTCATTGGATGATTATGAAACTTGGTACACATGTTTCTTATGATAAGAGGATGTACCTGTGCTATTTTTGAGAAGAAATATTAATTTTTCTCAAAATTATGGCAAATGAATGAGTTTTCTGTTTAGGTAAATTGTACATGTATGCTTCTACATGATAAGTTTGCTGCAGTTGTCAGCTCTCATTGGATGATTACGAAACTTCATACACATGTTTCTTATGATTGGAGTATGTACTTGTGCTATTTTTGAGATGAAATATTAATTATTCTCCAAATTATGGGAAATGATTGAGTTTTGCATTTAGCTGAAGTGCACATGACTACCATCACTACCACCACTAACATCCTACCTTCACTACCATCCATATCACTACTACCATCCCTAACATCCTACCATCACTACCATTCCATATGGGCCATCAGTGGCTGAGTGGTCTAAGGTGCTTCGCTGGTGACCGCTAGCCTCACACTGATGCACCGGCACGGGTTCGAACTCAGCCTGTCCATGTGTGGAAGATTGTCAGTTACTTGCCAACGGGCGGTGGTTCTCTCCGGGCACTCCGGCTTCCTCCACCAACCCAACTGACTGTCACCATATGAGTGAAACAACCTTGAGCATGACATTAAACCAAATCGCCCTCCCC
>JAVTVY010033916.1:0-14325 GCA_036873755.1 Hanleya hanleyi
CGCACCCACAAAATGTCCACTTTCGCTACTACTCGTACCGATGACGTCACCAATGACGTCACAGATGACGCGGACACCCCTCAAATCGGAATGTACACCCCGAGAACTACAAGATGACACCTTCCAGGACGCATTCGAACCGTGAATAGCCATCTCGACCCCAAATACCTTCATGTACTGCCCGAAAATGTCCACTTTCGCTACTACTCGTACCGATGACGTCACCGATGACGTCACAGATGACGCGAACATCCCTCAAATCGTAATGTACACCCCGAGAACTACAAGGTGACACCTTCCAGGACGCATTCGAACCGTGAATAGCCCATTTCGATCCCAAATACCTTCATGTACTGCCCGAAAATGGCCACACCTGGCTACTAATGCCGATGACGTCACCGATGACGTCACAGATGACGCGAACATCCCCAAATCGGAATGTACACCCCGAGAACTACAAGATGACACCTTCCAGGACGCATTCGAACCGTGAATAGCCCATCTCGATCCCAAATACCTTCATGTACTGCCTGAAAATGGCCACTCTTTCTACTCGTACCGATGACGTCACAGATGACGCGAACATCCCCAAATCGGAATGTACACCCCGAGAACTACAAGATGACACCTTCCAGGACGCATTCGAACCGTGAATAGCCCATCTCGATCCCAAATACCTTCATGTACTGCCTGAAAATGGCCACTTTACTTACTACAACCAACTGCGCCTGCGCAGATTGACGCGACTTGCATTCAAAAACACGCCATTCTGACTCTACCCCACACAAGCTTCACTTTGGCCTTCCCTCCACGACCCATTCGGATCAGCGGTCCATCTCTACCCCAAACACCTTCAAAGGCCCACGCTCGCTACAACTTGTACAATGACGTCATCGATGGCGTCACAGATGCTGTAAATATCCCTGAAATCGAGTTATATCCCTCGAGAGCTACAACAGCATCCCATGACGCATTCGCAAGCGGCTGGGTTATCTCACTGTGTTACCTTCCTGCACTGCCCCAAAGACCAACGATAACATCCTTCACTGCTGAAAATGCCCACTTTCCTTTACAAGCTTGTACTAATGATATAATGACGTCACAGATGCTATAAAACTCTCCTGAAAATCCAGGGTCTTATGCCTCCGAACTAGCAGCGAGCCACTTTACATGACATTCGCAGCATGGTGGTCCATCTCTACACCCAATACCTTCCTGCACTGCCCCAAAAGGCTCACTTTCGCTAATACTCCTACTGATGACGTCATCGATGACGTCACAGATGCCTCGGACATGCCTCAATTCGGAATGTACACCCCGAGAGCTACAAAATGACACCTCACACGACGCATTCGGACTAAGGATGGTGCATCTCTACGCCAAACTCACCCTCACGCACCCACAAAATGTCCACTTTCGCTACTACTCGTACCGATGACGTCATCAATGACGTCACAGATGACGCGGACATCCCTCAAATCGGAATGTACGCCCCGAGAACTACAAGATGACACCTTCAAGGACGCATTCGAACCGTGAATAGCCCATCTCGACCCCAAATACCTTCATGTACTTCCCGAAAATGTCCACTTTCGCTACTACTCGTACCGATGACGTCACCGATGACGTCACAGATGACGCGGACATCCCTCAAATCGGAATGTACGCCCGAGAACTACAAGATGACACATTCCAGGACGCATTCGAACCGTGAATAGCCCATCTCGACCCCAAATACCTTCATGTACTGCCCGAAAATGGCCACTTTCGCTACATGCCACCGCGCATGCGCAGAAGGCCGCTATTTCAACCCCACACCCAGTCCATTAGATGCCCCTTCATGAATGCTTCACTTTGATACCTCACTCGGCCCCATCGGTCCACTAGGGGCTCCCCTAGCTCCAAAAAGGCTATTTTCATCCCCTTCGGCCACCGCGCATGCGCAGAATGCCGATATTTCAACCCCACACCCAGTCCATCAGATGCCCCTTCACGAATGCTTCACTTTGATACCTTACTCGACCCCATTGGTCCATTAGGGACTCCCCTAGCTCCAAAACGTCTATTCCATACCCTTGGGCCACCGCGCATGCGCAGAATGCCGATAGTTCAACCCCACACCCAGCCCATCAGATGCCCCTTCACGAATGCTTCACTTTGATCCCTCACTCGACCCGATTGGACCATTAGGGGCTCCCCTGGCTCCAAAACGTCTATTTTCATACCCTTCGGCCACCGCGCATGCGCAGAATGCCGATAGTTCAACCCCACACCAGCCCATCAGATGCCCCTTCACGAATGCTTCACATCGATACCTCACTCGACCCCATTGGTCCATTAGGGGCTCCCTAGCTCCAAAACGTCTATTTCCATACCCTTCGGCCACCGCGCATGCGCAGAATGCCGATAGTTCAACCCCACACCCAGCCCATTAGATGCCCCTTCACATAAGCTTCACTTTGATACCTCACTCGACCCCATCGGACCCTTAGGGGCTTCCTAGCTCCAACACGGCTATTTTCATACCCTTCGGCCACCGCGCATGCGCAGAAGGCCGATAGTTCAACCCACACCCAGCCCATTAGATGCCCCTTCACATAAGCTTCACTTTGATACCTCACTCGACCCAATCGGACCATTTTATCTAGGGACTACTTTTTCTCCGCGGAAGCTTTTCCCCGAGACCGAATCACCGCCAAAACCACGGCCAAACCGCATCACCGCGCATGAATACATTTTTTTTTTTTTTTTTTGCCGGAACTTTTTTTTTTCTGCCGGAACTATGCACTCATTGACCTTTGGTGTCCCTCCACAATGTGGTGGGAGGTGGGTACAAGATGGCGGCCAATATCTTGTACCCACCTCCCACCACCACATGATGTGGTGGAGGTGGGTACAAAATGGCGGATACTCACCTCTCACCACACAACCACACAGGCCGCCATCTTGTACCCACCTCCACCACCATCCACACAGGCCACGCCCCTCATCACGCATGCGCACCCCCTCAATTGTGACGTCAAAACAGGTTCTGCGCATGCGCAGTGAGGGGCTAAAGCCTCGAAAGGCTCTTTGTATACTACTGACCCAATACATCTGGTGGAGACAGCTAACGGAATGTTCGTATGTGTGACGGAAAGACGATTCGACCGATAAGAATTCCCCACACTGACCATGTAAATAGTTCGTATGCCCCTCAAACAAACATCATAACGATTTTATTATGCCGAAGAGCCTTTGTTTACGGCGAAAAAGCGACGACAACAACGATTAAATGCGATTTGTTTTCGTAAGAAAATTTCAACTGATTCACATTTCCTGTCCTACGAAATAGGCTCTGTGAGTCGCGCATGCCCACAACCTCTTTGGGTTGAGAGCAAACGCTGAGGCGCAACGTCACAAAACCATTGGTAGGACGTAGCTCTTCCTTTTGTGAAGTGTCGGTTTGTGACGTTGCCTTGAAGGACAGGCTACGCCAATTCCACGTTCCACTATGGTAACGTTAACACGTGATTATTCGTATGAGGCGTAATAAATCAATATATCAATGGTAAGAGCAGATGTTCCAGGGTTATTGTCATTCAGCGTTAACCGAAGTCGATACCGTACATTTTAAAACCCTAAGTGCCAAGAAAAACAAACGATCTAATTATAAAGCACGATTTCCACTGTAATTTTATTCGTTCCTTGCACCTGCCATCGTTTAACGGTGGATCTCTGATTAACCAATGGGATTTATCGGTATTAACTTCAGCTGTTCAGTCACCCAATCGTCAACGACCTCTTCCAGAATATTCAGCGGTAAAGCCCCGGATGATAGAACTAGACTGTGGAAGTCACGGATGTTAAAATGGCTTCCTGAAATATAAGAAACAATTATTGTGAGAACGATTAACTGTAAGCACGAGTCGCTCTTGTAAAAATTTGTGTACAATATACGACTAAAACTAGCCACAACCTTGTAACACCGGTGCCCCCTGCTTTAATATTGCTATTTTTAGGCCTACGTTTGTGTTTGCCTGGTGCAGTATGGTGGGGTAGAGGGGGGGGGGGGGGGTCGATACGCGATATTGTCTTAAAACGTTTCCTAACTGTAAAGATCAGGAAAATGAACAATTTTATAAAATAATGTAATAATTATTGTTGCTCAATTAGTTAATTAACTAATTAATTAATTAAAACAACATTCAACAGAAATAATAAGTCCTAAGATTACAAGGTGTCAGGAATTACGGCCTATGGCGTATAATTGCGCCCTCAATCATATTCTATTCACTGCCACAATTGTATTGCCGACGCATAATTGCATACTTACGCGCACTGCCAAAGAACAAAACTGCCAATGCATGGAAGGCGAAGCCCTCAGTCATACTGACGACACATAATTGCGACCATCAATCAAACTGCCGGATTTTATCTATAGAATATCATGTCTTGCTGAAACTGTTGGCCGCTTCTCTCTCGTAGGAAACCATCTTGTGTTTTTAGTATTTTTAATTCATACAGATTTGAAATTGGTGCTAAACTTTCATACGAAATAGGTTTTTCGATTACCGAAGGAAATTCTTTTATGGACTACGGCTGAATATTGAATGTCGGAATTGACGCTTGGATTATTCGCCCTCACTCCTATCGCTGATGCGTGATTACGTCATCAATCTTCAAGTACTACCGCCGCAAAAACTGTCAATATCAATCCGTTATCACTTACAACACAGAGTTGATTAAAAACACTATTTTGGAACTGTAACAAACTATGATTTTTGAAAGAATTATCCCTCAATACTTGACTTTGATGTCCATTTGAAAAAAAAAAAATTTCAGTATAAAATTTGAGCTTCAATTGCAAAATTCGAGAATACCTAAGCACCTTTTCAATCGATTTCTGCTATTCTTTTATTTCATCTAATTTATATGATGGACATGGTTTATTTCTCGAAAAGTATTTATCTTAGAGATCTGAAATTTGAATACTTACCAGAATTTCGATACTTATAATAGTTTGTTTTTAATTCAGCTTCAAAATTTAACACTGGGATTTACTCGATTTTATAGAGAAATTTTCCATTAAAAGTGAATAGAATAACAACTAGACCAAAACTAATAGAACTGATGATTTCCTGTTGGAGTTATCTTCTACCAAAAATGATGATGTATGTGCCGATAAATGGAATAATTTATTGGAAATAGCCATTTTAAAAAGAAGGCTCATTTTAGAAATTAATTTGATAAAAATCCAAATATCTTCACAACAAATATGTTTATAGCGAACAAATTTATATATTTGGAATCCTTGAGAAATACTCTTTCAACGGATATATACATTGCCATGAGCTATGGGGCTTGTTTTTAGCTGTATAAAGACAAATTCAAGAGTAAAATTGTCTGCAGGAGGGCTCAGTATCCTTAAAAGGATTTTCTATTGCCCGAAGGTGACTTGTCTTCGAAGTTGCAGTACAAAAACGCACAGAAGAATTTACGTTTGCAAAAGGTCAGTTTACCGAGTCTTTGTGTTGCCTTTTCTCTCAGTTCTCTGATTTTGAGTTCCCCAATTTTGTATGCACATGCTTGGCCGGGCCAGGTGATGTATCTGTCAATCTCGATCTCCAGGCTATGGCGAGAGTCGGACACATGTTGAAGCATGTACTCCACCGCCTGGTCTCGGCTCCAACTACAAACAATTACACACAGATGTTCATCATAATCATAAGCCCATCTGGACGACTACATACCTGAATTCAAGTAGTTCTATTGTAGCTTTCAATCTTGCAGAAAATCTTTAAAATCAAAAATCTATGGTAATAACGAGACCGCTCCATTGTCCGTGGTATCATTCCCTGGATGAAATACTGAGCCACACAACCCTCAAAGTAAGCCTCAAATGCGACAAAGAGCTTCTGAGTGCTCTGATGTACCATACACAATACAGTCAGTGCATGGGCGTATACACTTAAATGCACATGTATTGGCATACGCGGGTATTGCCTTTTTATCCAAAAATTCACAAGTTTCCAACAAGGAGACACTATTCCATTCTATTTTCGGCTATCATTTCACCCTTTAGAATGCAGTCCTGTGTCAACGACCAGTTTGCAGGCTACCGGCTCACCTTGAGAATGCAGTCCGGTATCCACGACCAGTCTGCAGGATATCAACTCACCCTTTAGAATGCAGTCCTGTATCCACGACCGGTCTGCAGACTATCAACTCACACTTTAGAATGCAGTCCTGTATACACGATCAGTCTACAGGCTATCAACTCACCCTTTAGAATGCAGTCCTGTATCTACGACCAGTCTGCAGCCTATCAACTCACCCTTTAGAATGCAGTCCTGTTACCTTCGACCGGTCTGCAGATTATCAACTCAACTCTTTAGAATGTAGTCCAGTATCCACAACCGGTCTGCAGACTATCAACTCACCCTTTAGAATGCAGTCCTGTATCCACGACCAGTCTGCAGGCTATCAACTCACCCTTTAAAATGCAATCCTGTTACCTACGACCGGTCTGCAGACTATCAACTCACCCTTTAGAATGCAGTCCTGTATCCACGACCAGTCTGCAGGCTATCAACTTACCCTTTAGAATGCAGTCCTGTATCCACGACCGGTCTGCAGACTATCAACTCACCCTTTAGAATGCAGTCCTGTATCCACGACCAGTCTGCAGGCTATCATCTCACCCTTTAGAATGCAGTCCTGTTACCTACGACCGGTCTGCAGGCTATCAACTCACCCTTTGGAATGCAGTCCCGTATCCATGACCAGTCTGCAGGCTATCAACTCACCCTTTAGAATGCAGTCCTGTTACCTACGATCGGTCTGCAGGCTATCAACTCACCCTTTGGAATGCAGTCCCGTATCCACGACCAGTCTGCAGGCTATCATCTCACCCTTTAGAATGCAGTCCTGTTACCTACGACCGGTCTGCAGGCTATCAAATCACCCCTTGGAATGCAATCCCGTATCCACGACCAGTCTGCAGCCTATCAACTCACCCTTTAGAATGCAGTCCTGTTACCTACGACCGGTCTGCAGGCTATCAACTCACCCTTTGGAATGTAGTCCTGTATACACGATCAGTCTACAGGCTATCAACTCACCCTTTAGAATGCAGTCCTGTATCTACGACCAGTCTGCAGACTATCAACTCACACTTTAGAATGCAATCCTGTATACACGATCAGTCTACAGGCTATCAACTCACCCTTTAGAATGCAGTCCTGTTACCTTTGACCGGTCTGCAGATTATCAACTCACTCTTTAGAATGTAGTCCAGTATCCACAACCGGTCTGCAGACTATCAACTCACCCTTTAGAATGCAGTCCTGTATCCACGACCAGTCTGCAGGCTATCATCTCACACTTTAGAATGCAGTCCAGTATCCACGACCAGTCTGCAGGCTATCAACTCACCCTTTAAAATGCAGTCCTGTATCCACGATCAGTCTACAGGCTATCAACTCACCCTTTAGAATGCAGTCCTGTTACCTACGACCGGTCTGCAGACTATCAGCTCACCCTTTAGAATGTAGTCCAGTATCCACAACCGGTTTGCAGACTATCAACTCACCCTTTAGAATGCAGTCCTGTATCCACGACCAGTCTGCAGGCTATCAACTCACCCTTTAGAATGCAGTCCTGTATCCACGACCAGTCTGCAGGCTATCATCTCACCCTTTAGAATGCAGTCCTGTTACCTACGACCGGTCTGCAAGCTATCAACTCACCCTTTGGAATGCAGTCCCGTATCCACGACCAGTCTGCAGGCTATCATCTCACCCTTTAGAATGCAGTCCTGTTACCTACGACCGGTCTGCCGGCTATCAAACTCACCCTTTGGAATGCAGTCCCGTGTCATGACCAGTCTGCAGGCTATCAACTCACCCTTTAGAATGCAGTCTGTTGCCACCGGTCTGCAGGCTATCAACTCACCCTTTGAATGCAGTCCGTATCCACGACCAGTCTGCAGGCTATCATCTCACCCTTTAGAATGCAGTCCTGTTACCTACGACCGGTCTGCAGGCTATCAAATCACCCCTTGGAATGCAGTCCCGTATCCACGACCAGTCTGCAGGCTATCAACTCACCCTTTAGAATGCAGTCCTGTTACCTACGACCGGTCTGCAGGCTATCAACTCACCCTTTGGAATGTAGTCCTGTATCAACGACCAGTCTGCAGGCTCGGAACATTTCAGATGAGTATCTTCCCATGCTGTTGGGATAAACCAGAGAATTAAACGCAACATATAAACAGGTGGTGAAAAGAGATGCCGATGTACTGACAAGACTGGCGCTACAGGCCAATATACTGACTGCCTATCTAAATACATCACAAGAACCAAAAATGATTCCAGTGAAGATTTGTATTTCAGTAACGCTTTTATTGTAGCAGTTCTTGTAGGCATCTTGAATATCATACCCACACGGCCCCAAGTAGCGGCTCGAACGGTAGGGGCCGTGTGGTCATATCATCCAAGTTGCCACATGAACAGGTACAATAAAAGCGTACCTGAGATACAACACATATCACGAATCGCTAGATTTTTTATATGTTCTTTAGAATAGGTTAACCGGATGACTATACTGTGAAGTCATGTGACTGTCAGTATGTCGGCACCTCTTCCCACTTCCCTTATATGTGTTGTAATTAGATACAAATATTCAAGAGCAATGATGTAATAGCCCATTAACTCGTCTGAACACGGTGAAATACGGTGGAGTTTTATGTTAACCAAAAGGATCCCCAACATGACATCTTTAACCAAGGTTAATACAATGTTGACCAAAAGGAAACGTAACATTGATATATCAGATACAAAACTATAGAACGATTTGTTTCGACGCTATACTCCTTTTTTTTCAAAGTAGACAAAACATTCTGAAATAAAATACGCTACCCGTAAACAACGCTTTGATGGAAACAACTCCGATATCCGGCAACTTTCAGGCGATATCACTACCTCCTACAAACGACGATTTCTATGCCCAGGGAGCAAATAAAACCCACTTTAGGCCAGAAACATTTATTTACTAATCATTGACTAACATTCGTAGGATATCCTGTTGTTACGGGATGATAAATATGCTTGCTAACTTGTGCCTAATTCCGCTTAACACGGGGCTAGGAGTAGCATAGAAAGGCTATTTGACCTCGCATTGAGTCCATTTTGGTATCTCTGTTTGCACGGC
Organism: Hanleya hanleyi; assembly: GCA_036873755.1. Classification (NCBI taxonomy): domain Eukaryota; kingdom Metazoa; phylum Mollusca; class Polyplacophora; order Lepidopleurida; family Hanleyidae; genus Hanleya; species Hanleya hanleyi. Next base: position 9,193 of record JAVTVY010033916.1, read on the forward strand.
TGTGACAGTGCAGTCAGAGGTACCAAAGTGCACTCAATGCGCGGTCAAATCCTCTTTCAAAGGGATCAAGAGTCACGTGATCGCAAGTAACGTCACAAAGGCCATATGCAAATTTCCAAGGTCAATGCGACCGAATTACCTCTTTCAAAGGGTTGGAACCTGACGATGGCGGTGAGACTGTCACTTCCCAGGAGAAGCCTCTGCGGACAGAAAAAACTGCCATGTCAACGAGACTTCAAATACGCGGCGGGTCGCCTGAATCACCGGGACTGGCCGGTTGAATGATAGGGGTTGTCGATTGATAATTTTATTTACGGTCGAACAACATGTAAACATGAGGCGGTGGCTATCCGACTGTCCATACGCAGGAGCAGGATATTTGTGACCTGTGATAGGGTTGAATACACGATGGTCGATCCGTATAGCCATGAAAAAATACATGAATACATTGGGAGTTAGACTTATAGTACGCAGTATTGCCATGTACTGTTCAACTCCTCAATTCGAGTTGTCTATAAATAGAACTAACCTCATGATCTATAAATAGAACGGGTATCTCCACGGGGAATCCTCGTGTCCCGATGTAGAGCGATGACGTCATCGGGAACCAGCAAATCTCAACATATTGTCTTCCGTGGTATGCATGCATTTGATACATACGCCCACACTAGTGACGTCACTTCCGCGCACGTGACTCTTGATCCCTTTAAAAGGGGATTTGTCCGCGCATTGAGTGCGCTCTATTTCATGATGCAATGCGACCTTTGACCCATGCGCACCATTATTATCCGGTATTGTGCGCATGCGCAGGAGTCAAAAGTCCCCTCCGGTCACGTGACCAGAACCGGAAGTGACGTCACAGCAGGTCACTTCCGGTTACATTGCATCATGGGATAGAGTGCACTCAATTCGGTGTCAAATAGCCTTTCAAAAATACTGCTAGGGTTCGTTTGAAGAGGAGTTTTACATCATTATGGTGATCAAATGAACAGTCACAATGAAAGGGTTACTGAGATATATACCCTGGAAACGACTCGGAATTCATTTGGATAAAGAATAATGGTCAGTGATTTGGATTTTATGTAAAGACCCTCATCATGTCTTGATGATACCCTTGAAACTCGTTGACCGCTTCTCTGCTAAGGAAACCATCTACAATTTTTATTATTTCTATTTCATACACATTTGGAATTGGTGCTGTCATACGAAAGAGATCTTCCGATTATTGACGCGGAAATTATTTTATTGACGACGGCTGAATATTGAATGTCGGATATGACACTTGCATTTGTTCCTCTGTATATTTATTCCTTATTAATAATATGGAATGCTTTGCCATATATCTGAAGCACCATTGTACATAGCGAATGATGCGTCCGAGTCATAAGGCATCAGAAAAGTTTGATCAAAATTTGGCCTTGTTTGATCAAAACTGCATATCTTGCCTATATTGAAGAATTAGGGCTGATCAAATTCCTCAAAAGTATTTTGGGTCCATATTTCGTATAAGTAGTAGTAAAAGGGTGAAGTAGGCGGAGGATGGGGTTTCTGAGTACAATAATGAGTCGAGACCAGTGGCTTTCCAGAATTCCAGTGGCTTGAATACACGAAAGACCGTCCTGATTTCGAATATGCTTATTTCAGACCCTGGAGTCGTCCATTAATTCTGGTGAACTCTTAACAGCATGCACTGCTCTTGGAACTGGGGCGGAGTCAGACACATCACCAAAAAGGACCAAAGCTGACCAAAACGGATTAAAGCGGTACCAAAACGAACCCTCCCAACACCAACACGCATGATACGATCATACGAAATTTGTGGCTAGTTGTCATAATCTGTCTATACGAGTCTTTAGGGCTACAGACATGCGTTATACGAACCATGTCATCGAAGTTACGATCATCAGCACTCCACAGGCAGTATTTAATACATGGTGCAAAAGTTTTCCTCCCAAAGAGTAAACTTTTGAGTAAATTCTTTGACAGTTTCATGAACAGATAAAAGTGAAACGGGAACCCCGGTTAGTATGAAAACTTACAGTTCATAGTCGTCCTTATACAAGCCCATTTCTTCACCCAGCGATTCAGCGTACAGAGCCCAGCCCTGAAACAAGTAGAAAATAACCCAGTGATGCTGCGTACAGAGCCCAGCCCCGGAACATTGAGAAAATAACCCAGTGAGCCAGCGTACAGAGCCCAGCCTTGGAACAAGGAGAAAACAACCCAGTGATTCAGCGTACAGAGCCCAGCCCTGGAACGCCAAGAAAATACCCTAGTGATTCAGCGTACAGAGCCCAGCTCTGGAAAACGTGTTAGTAACCGTTAATGACACAATTGTCGACATCCTAAACTATCCCTTTCTGAACAGTAATATTCCAGGATACATATCTCGTCTAGTAGCATTTGCTACACCTCGTGTAAACTATGATGAATTGAATCAGCGTCACAAAACATTGTTGCAGAAACTTAAATAACAGGGCTATAGCGCCGCCACTTAAAAGTTTAACGTACGAGCATAAAAATACGACCGTAGGGTGCAAGATCTATGTTTCGTAACTTCATGCCAATACGAATTAGGTCTTTGGTTTATGGACGCGAAAATTCTTTAAAGGACGACGACTGAATATTGAATGACGGAGTACACTGAGAGAAATAGGGGAATCGTAGGGATGCTAGAGAGAGAGAGAGAGAGAGAGAGAGAGAGAGAATTAAGGTTTAATGTCGCGTTCAGCTCTATTTCAGCTATATAGCAACGATCAAACAAAATTCCAAGTATTCAAATTAATACCTCAGTACAGTAATGCATTAAAAACATGAAAATACAATATTCTTTTACTCGACTGAAAAGATCTTCCAAAGTAGCTGCTTGATAAAAGTTATCTCTTACAATCTTAAAATCAGTACAGTCGATAAGAATATGTTTCACCGTGAGATCTTCGTGGCATGGAATACACCTTGGGACTGGCTCTTTTTCAGCAAATTCTCGTGAGTTAATCGTGTATGACCGATTCTACATCGTATAATCATGGCTTGATCGAAACGTTTCTGGCTGTTCAGATGAATATAGCCTACAGTTTTATTTGAACTCGTGAAGATTTTTATTATCCATAGCATCCCACAAAGATTGAAAGAACTTTCTCACATAAGCACAGATAGATGATCTGAAATCACTGTATGGGAGGGACATCCGGCAACGGTACCTCCCACAAGACGCCGAGTGAATCAACTAGATGCCCTAGGTGGAGCATTACGCACAATTTAAATGTGTGGATAGTAACAAGCCTGTGATGTCCTTCACAATGATGATTCATCCTTGTACATTCTCGCGTTGATCCAAGAACTTGAGGGAACCTGTATCACCTTTGGAACAAGAGCTGATTTCAATGAACAAAGACGACCCATGGTAGACGTCAAACAACAGACTGGCGAAGATCTCACAGACACCTGGTGGGGCGATCAGGTGAATCATGTGGTGGAACACGTAATGAACGTGGAAAAACTGAGGAATCTCCTGTCGAGAACCAAGAGTATCTAACTGCCAGATACCCATTCCGGCATCATAGTGAATTCTCTGGGGAATCGTTCTGAAACCCAGGGGGGACTACCAGAGATTCACCCTTTTGGCATCATGATGAATCCACCTTTTCTCTCTCATTGTAAACGCTTGTATTTGTCGAACATCGATCGGTATGATACAAGAAAGCCTGATTAAAAGTGGAACTTCCACTCACCCCACCATCTTGAATATTCTACAATTATATGACTAGATTAGATCAACAGATTGATATTGTGTTTTGTTCGTTGCCTAGACACGTTGGCATCAACGGTAATACTTAGGCTGATAGAATGGCTAAGGCAGCACTTGATAATGAGGTTGATCTTGTTGAAATCCCATATAGCGATTTCAGACCCTCCATCTGTACTTAATATGTGAGAAAACTGTTTCAATCTTTATGGGATGCTGTGAATAATAACAAACTTAATGAGTTAACAAAAACTCTAGGCTATACTCATCTGAACAGCCAGAAACGTTTCGATCAAGTCATGATCAGACGATGTAGAATCGGCCATACACGATTAACTCACGAACATTTACTAAAAAAAAGCCAGTCCCAAGGTGTATTCCATGCCCGAAGATCTTACAGTGAAACATATAATTATCGACTGTATAGATTTTAAGATTGCAAGAGATTCGTTTTATCGAGCGACGACTGTGGAAGATCTTTTTGGTCGGGTGAGGGAGGACTGTGTCTTAGGCTAAAATAAATCGATCTGTTGCATAAGTTTTAATGTGTGTATATTTTGATGTGTTGGGTTACTAATTTATCAACTTAAATACTTATAATTTTGTTTGATCGTTGCTATATAGCTGAAATATTGCAGAACGCGACGTTAAACCACAATTCTCTCTCTCGCCCTTTATCGAATATCATTACCAATTACAATGAGGACGCCGCTGGGTTGTAATTAATGACTAAAACTGAGTATCTTATAGATATCCGCTGACCTCCCCATCCATACAGCTGACTCACCCACCCATACAGCTGTCTCACCCATCCATACAGCTGACTCCCCCACCCATACAGCTGACTCACCCACCCATACAGCTGACTCCCCCACCCATACAGCTGACTCCCCCACCCATACAGCTGTCTCACCCACACCCATACAGCTGTCTCACCCACACCCATACAGCTGACCCCCAATAATAGCTGACTCCCCCTCCCATGCAGCTGAATTCCCCACCCTTACAGCTCTCTACCCAAGATCCATACAGCTGACTCTCCACCCATACAGCTGACTCTCCACCCATACAGCTGACTCTCCACCCATACAGCTGACTCTCCACCCATACAGCTGACTCTCCACCCATACAGCTGTCACCCATCCATGTAGCTCTCTCTCCAACACCCATACATCTGACTCCCCCACCCATACAGCTGTCACCCATCCATGTAGCTCTCTCTCCAACACCCATACATCTGACTCCCCCACCCATACAGCTGTCACCCATCCATGTAGCTCTCTCTCCAACACCCATACATCTGACTCCCCCACCCATACAGCTGTCACCCATCCATGTAGCTCTCTCTCCAACATCCATACATCTGACTCCCCCACCCATACAGCTGT
>JAVTVY010033917.1:0-14831 GCA_036873755.1 Hanleya hanleyi
AGTTCCAAATAATGGTGTTGGTCAGCACAAGTAAAGGGTTTTTAGAAATGGCTGAGCACAATATTCCGGTATTAACTGATAAATGTTAATACTGACTCAACACCAATAAAGAGTGTTGGGATATATGGTGTTGGTCAAAATTGGTGTTGAGCTCAACAACATTTTGGGGTTTTGAACAACAACATTTTTCTGGCTGTGTACATTCTTCCCAATCTACACTGTAGAACTTGGAATCTCATTCGATTTTCTGCCCCCTGATTCAAACTCTCTTGAAGCGTAATTCTGTTCGCATGGTTAATTGATCTAACATACTAACAGTTGAAATCATGCAACAAACCTCACACCTGCACAAATATGTAAATCGTCCGAATGTATCTATGGACCGTCTGTATTCATTCCGTTTCAAGAGCCTCTCGCAGTTGTATCTGTCTTTCGCTCGCGTCTACTCTACGACAAGGGAGACGATTTCAAGTTTGACATATACCCATTTGTGGATAGCAATATTCCAGAAGGACCTTCATAACACGATTAATATATCTCGCCTGGAGGCCTTTGCTACATCATGTCCAGACTATTATGGCTTTAATCAACGCCACCGAATATTACTACACAGATTTGTTAAACAGGGCTATACCATCAAAGGTTTCTAAAATTCTATGATAAATATCCTACACTTACCGAAAAATGCCATCGTCGCATGCAAAATCTCTGGCGCTACTATTTCGTAATCTTTGTCTAATTCTGCTTAACCCTGGTTTAGAGGCCGTGTTTGAATATCACGTGATTCACATATCCATGGTGTTCAAATGAACAGACACAATCAAAGCGTGACTGAGATACATACTCTGACTGAGGTACATACTCTGACTGAGGTACATACTCTGACTGAGGTACATACTCTGACTGAGGTACATACTCTGACTGAGGTACATACTCTGACTGAGGTACATACTCTGACTGAGGTACATACTCTGACTGAGGTACATACTCTGACTGAGGTACATACTCTGACTGAGGTACATACTCTGACTGAGGTACATACTCTGACTGAGGTACATACTCTGACTGAGGTACATACTCTGACTGAGATACATACTCTGACTGAGGTACATACTCTGACTGAGGTACATACTCTGACTGAGGTACATACTCTGACTGAGGTACATACTCTGACTGAGGTACATACTCTGACTGAGGTAATACTCTGACTGAGGTACATACTCTGACTGAGGTACATACTCTGACTGAGGTACATACTCTGACTGAGATACATACTCTGACTGAGGTACATACTCTGACTGAGGTACATACTCTGACTGAGGTACATACTCTGACTGAGGTACATACTCTGACTGAGGTACATACTATACTGACTGACTGAGGTACATACTCTGACTGAGGTACATACTCTGACTGAGGTACATACTATGACTGAGGTACATACTCTGACTGAGGTACATACTCTGACTGAGGTACATACTCTGACTGAGGTACATACTCTGACTGAGGTACATACTCTGACTGAGGTACATACTCTGACTGAGGTACATACTCTGACTGAGATACATACTCTGACTGAGGTACATACTCTGACTGAGATACATACTCTGACTGAGGTACATACTCTGACTGAGGTACATACTCTGACTGAGGTACATACTCTGACTGAGGTACATACTCTGACTGAGGTACATACGTGACTGAGGTACATACTCTGACTGAGGTACATACGTGACTGAGGTACATACTCTGACTGAGGTACATACTCTGACTGAGGTACATACTCTGACTGAGGTACATACTCTGACTGAGGTACATACGTGACTGAGGTACATACTCTGACTGAGGTACATACGTGACTGAGGTACATACTCTGACTGAGTTACATACGTGACTGAGGTACATACTCTGACTGAGGTACATACGTGACTGAGGTACATACTCTGACTGAGGTACATACGTGACTGAGGTACATACTCTGACTGAGGTACATACTCTGACTGAGGTACATACTCTGACTGAGGTACATACTCTGACTGAGGTACATACTTTGGAAACAACTTTGAATTCATTTTGATAAAGAATAATGGTCATTGATTAAGATTTTATATATAGAACACCATCATGCCTTGATGGCATAATTAAAAACTGTTGATCTCTTGTAGGAAACCATCTTGTGGTTTTTATGTTTTTATTTCATACGCATTAGGAATTGGTGCCAACTGTTATACGAAACAGGTCGTTCGATTATTGACGCGACTTTTCCTTTATGGACGAGGGCTGAATATTGAATGCCGGATCTGAGGCTTGTTACATAAAAGAGTCATCAATTGATTTGAGCAAAAGTGTCAACAACAACATCTGAATTCTCAAAATGACAAATAGTACTGCAATATGATGAGAAGATTCTGCACTTTGAGGTAAAAGCATGAAACTTGGCACAATTATAGTACTCGATCGGCTGATTAAAATTTGCTATAGGCCCACTTGAAATTATTCAAGATGGCCGCCCATTTCAAGATGGCCGCCATTGCAATGTAGATACCAGGAGGTCATTTGAGATCCCAATTTTTTTTCTTACATTAAAGGATGGGGAGTTGAAACTTTCTGTGACATATCTTGGACTTAAGCGTTATAGGAAAATGTAATAAGTTCCAAGATGGCTGCCTTAATGACGTAACAGGGACATCATATAAAAATGCCCCATTGGAGGTCGATTTTTCAGTCAGATTTTAAAATTTGTCTATTTATGCTATTTTCTCCAGAAAAGCTACAGAATAAATTAGGAAATAATTATTTGATATGAATTAATATAATTGTGAGGACTTTCATGCGCAATAAGGCAAATATTTGAAGAAAAACGTCGAAAACACAACTTTTTAGTCATACGCGTATGACTTCCATTTTGAATCTACTCATGATCTTCTGCTTGGAGGGGTATGCAAATAGGCTCAAAATGACCCCAATATCATAGGCTGTAAAGTTTCAGTTGTCAATTTTGTACTTCTCAGGCAATTATGGCCCAGGTATATTGCCGTCGTCATGTACGTCCGTCATCTCATTAGCGCAGTATCTACAGAACCGGGTTAGGTATATAGAGTGACAACATTTTGGAAACTGATTTATCTAGTTATAGATCATATGCTTATTGAAATTACAAAAGCAGATATTATTACATCCGAAAAGGGGCATAGCTCCGTGAAATTTGGGCCGAAGCGACTCATTTTCGATATGCATCTGACCTATACCTAGAAGAATAAATGTTTTTTCAAAATGTAGTCCGTGGGCCTAACACGGTTCTGCATATATGGCGGCAACGGACAGATGAACTCGACGACAATACCCCTTGACCAAGCAGCAGATCATGAGTAAATTCATAAGGGTATGATTAAAAAGTTGTATTTTCGACGTTTTTCTTAAAATATTTGCCTTTTGCGCATGAAAGTCCTCACAATTATTTTAATTCACATCAAATAGTTATTTCCTAATTTATTATGCATTTTTTCTGGAGAAAATGGCATGAATAGAAAACTTCAAAAATCTGAATGAAAAATCGACCCCAATGGAGCATTTGTATACGATGTCACTGTGACGTCACTAAGGCAGCCATCTTGGAACTTATTACATTTTCCTATCACGCTTAAATCCAAGATATGTCATAGAGGGTTTCAGTTCCCTAGCCGTTGGATTAAGAAAAAAAATTAGGGGTCCCAAATGACCTCCTGATTTCTACATTACAATGGCAGCAATCTTGAATTTGGTGGCCATCTTGGAATAATTTCAAATGGGCCTATAGCAAATTTTACTCAACCGATCGAGTACCATAATTGTGACAAGTTTCATGCTTTTACCTCAAAGTGCAGAATTAACCCAATTTCATGCTCCATATTGCAGTACTAACAAAAATGAACGAGCAAATATCTCTGTTCCATAGCTTGCATTGCTTGTCAATTCTTTTAATTTCGCAACACAATTTTTCACCGATTTTTTTTATTTGGTACCATCAACATGGGACGATTGGAACTAAAGACTAAAACTTTGCTAAAAGCATGCTTATATTTCCCATTATTAAATACAAAGTGTATACAAGATGTAAATGTCTAATATCGGTAATATTTCTCCTCCAAGGTACAAACAGCCTTGGCTTTATCTGCCTAACAACGCCCGGTGCTTTCGTCAGACTTGTAAGAGTCATTACAACTGCTGTCGGCGATACAACTTGTGTGACAGGAACATCGGACGCTGTATTGATTGCTGGTACGGAAAGTCCTGTCGTAGTTCGGCTGACTGCTGCGAGCGATTCCCCAACTGTAACAGTATGAGGGGAGTGTGTCAGAACTGAACCACTTCGCTGAATGAGTTAAACGTATTAAATCTGACTGAACGAATCTAAATATAAGAATATATAATACAGTGCGAGAGTCTACTAACCATCCGCCATACCATTTGATTGTCCAATCAGTTATTCACATTTCATCATATCGTGTTTGTGACATGTGAGATAATTCCAATTTCAGGCCCAAACCACCCGATTCTTTTATTTAGGTCTTCTATTCAATTTATCTTTTTTGAAATCAATGAAGGACGTATATATTTGGACAAAGCTAAGAGAAATGACCGGCGTATCATGTAAATAACCGTTTGTGGCGCATGGCAGTTTTCATTAGTTCTGGCGTAGTAAATGGAGGATTTCTGGTGTATAAGTAGGCCTACGTCTAAATAATTTAAATCGGCACTGTTTATCCCGGTTTCCTGGATTGTATTCCAGCATAATCAATAATCATGTGGCGTGTGCAAATTGTGTAATCTGAATAGCATATATTAGGATTGTAAAGCAATATTTCAACGATTAATTACACCCTCTAGTTTATTAAAGCTAATCTAGAATGATTAATCATAACTTAATTATAAATTATAAGACAACAGATGGAATGTTTCTAGAAGGTGGTGAATACCTATATCCCTTTATTGACACCCCTTTTCAACAGTTAACACCACCAGGCTTGTGGGGGGGGGCGGGGGGTGCACAATGCCGCCCTACCAGATGTTCTCCCCTAACTTCGGAACGATAAAAAATGAAAGCTGACCCTCCGCGACTTTTTAATTTGTCATATTGGGATCATTTTGAGCCTCCCGAGTTAAAAATCGCGATCATGTGGGTACCAGCAAAGAGATATTTTCGTCAGTTTATTTTATTTCACATCAGACTATTGTTTACTAATTTGTCATGCAGCTTTTGCAAAGAAAACACATAAATAAATCGAAAAATCGACCAAAAAATGCCTGTTTTAAAGCGGCCATCTTGGATTTTTTAAAAATATTTTCTGATAGAGCTTAATCCAAGGGTATAGTGTGGTCAGTTTCAAATCCCTAGCTTCGGCTTCTCCCAACTTGGCCTGGTCTTGGCTTCCCCCAACTTGGCCTGGTCCCAGAACCTCGTGTCAGATCATGGGAAAATAGGGTTAAATGAGATCACCAGAATTAACTATTATAGGAATATATAATCATTTGGACGGTCTCATATTTTTAGGTTAGCGCATTTTGATCTTGTTAGTTTACATTGTCGATGTTAGGCAATGCATACATGTAAAGTGGATATATAATCTACATTTGTCAAGTGGAATACACATTAATGTTACTTAGGCACTGATGCATAGACGAAGAAATGACACTTTAATCAGATGATTTCCACACATGAATGTACCACCGAATTGCGACTGAATTCTACCATAATCTGATTTATCTTTGTTGACAGTACTGTGAAATTAATTTCGCTTATATTTGTATTCACACGATAATTATACAAAGAAAAATCCTGTAATTTTGTGAATCTATCCTATTTTTTATTTCCGGTTCATGTGAAATAAAGTGAACATGCTGTCATAGTTGGGTTAGTGGTTGATATTTTGGTTGCTGAATTACAACTTACAGTAGGTTGCTGTCTCTCCTCAGCTCTGAAATATACGTCAAACTTTTAAAATATTATATTTCTCTAAATTTACAAACTATGTTGAAATAATGATAAGTTGTAAGACAATGGGATTCGTTTTTATCAAAAATAATTACATAGGTTATTTGCTATTGTTCAATTCCATGAAGCAAATCCCATTGAAAATAAACGCATCAAATCAAAATATCTAACGAATCTATAATTATTATATTAATTACTTTGTCTTTTTGTCTTGCGAAAGTCTCAGGGAGACTGCACTGACATTATACCAGCTCGACTGTACTGATCCTATATCAGCGGGACAATACTGACACTATACCAGGGGACTGTACTGACACTATACCAGGGAAACTGTACTGACACTATACCAGGGAGACAGCTTTGACACTATACCAGGGAGACTGTACTGACACTATACCAGGGAGACAGCTTTGACACTATACCAGGGAGACTGTACTGACACTATACTAGGGAAACTGCACTGACACAATATCAGGGGGACCATACTAACACTATCCCAGGGAGACTGTACTGACACTATACCAGGGAAACTGTACTGACACTATACCAGGGAGACTGTACTGACACTATACCAGGGAGACTGTACTGACACTATACCAGGGAGACGGCTTTGACACTATACCAGGGAGACTGTACTGACACTATACCAGGGAGACAGCTTTGACACTATACCAGGGAGACTGTACTGACACTATACTAGGGACTCTGTACTGACACAATATCAGGGGGACTATACTGACACTATCCCAGGGAGACTGTACTGACACTATACCAGGGAGACTGTACTGACACTATACCAGGGAAACTGTACTGACACTATACCAGGGAAACTGTACTGACATTATCCCAGGGAGACTGTATTTACGCTATACCAGGGAGACTGTACTGACATTATACCAGGGAGACTGTATTTACACTATACCAGGGAAACTGTACTGACACTATACCAGGGAAACTGTACTGACACTATCCCAGGGAGACTGTATTTACACTATACCAGGGAGACTGTACTGACACTATACCAGGGAGACTGTACTGACACTATACCAGGGAGACTGTACTGACACTATACCAGGGAGACAGCTTTGACACTATACCAGGGAGACTGTACTGACACTATACCAGGGAGACTGTACTGACACTATACCAGGGAGACTGTACTGATACTATACCAGGGAGACTGTACTGACACTATACCAGGGAGACTGTACTGACACTATACCAGGGAGACTGTACTGACACTATACCAGGGAGACTGTACTGACACGGAGACTATACCAGGGAGACTGTACTGACACTATACCAGGGACTGTACTGACACTACTGACACTATACCAGGGAGACTGTATACCAGGGAGACTGTACTGACACTATACCAGGGAGACAGCTTTGACACTATACCAGGGAGACTGTACTGACACTATACCAGGGAGGGAGACTGTACTGACACTATACCAGGGAAACTGTACTGACACTATACCAGGGAGACTGTACTGACACTATACCAGGGAGACTGTACTGACACTATACCAGGGAGACTGTACTGACACTATACCAGGGAGACTGTACTGGCATTATATCAGGGAGACTGTACTGACACTATACCAGGGAGACTGTACTGACACTATGCCAGGGAGACTGTAGTGACACAATATCAGGGAGACTGTACTGACATTATACCAGGGAGACTGTATTTACACTATACCAGGGAAACTGTACTGACACTATACCAGGGAAACTGTACTGACACTATACCAGGGAGACAGCTTTGACACTATACCAGGGAGACTATACTGACACTATCCCAGGGGGACTGTACTGACGCTATACCAGGGAAACTGTACTGACACTATACCAGGGAGACTGCACTGACACTATATCAGGGAGACTGTACTGACATTATATCAGGGAGACTGTACTGACGCTATACCAGGGGACTGTACTGACACTATACCAGGGAGACTGTACTGACACTATACCAGGGAGACTGTACTGACACTATACCAGGGAGACTGTACTGACACTATACCAGGGAGACTGTACTGACACTATACCAGGGAGACTGTACTGACACTATACCAGGGAGACTGTACTGACACTATACCAGGGAGACTGTACTGACACTATAACAGGGAGACTGTACTGACACTATACCAGGGAGACTGCACTAACACTATACCAGGGAGACTGTACTGACACTATACCAAGGAGACTGTAGTGACACAATATCAGGGAAACTGTACTGACACTATACCAGGGAGACTGTACTGACACTATACCAGGGAAACTGTACTGACACTATACCAAGGAGACTGCACTGACACTATATCAGGGAGACTGTACTGACATTATATCAGGGAGACTGTACTGACACTATATCAGGGAGACTGTACTGACACTATATCAGGGAGACTGTATTTACACTATACCAGGGAGACTGTACTGACACTATACCAGGGAGACTGTACTGACACTATACCAGGGAGACTGTACTTACACTATACCAGGGAGACTGTACTGACACTATACCAGGGAGACTGTACTGACACTATACCAGGGAGACTGTACTGACACTATATCAGGGAGACTGTATTTACACTATACCAGGGAGACTGTATTTACACTATACCAGGGAGACTGTATTTACACTATATCAGGAAGACTGTACTGACACTATACCAGGGAGACTGTGCTGACACTATACCAGGGAGACTGTACTGACAGTATACCAGGGAGACTGTACTGACACTATGCCAGGGAGACTGTACTGACACTATACCAGGGAGACTGTACTGATACTATACCAGGGAGACAGTACTGACACTATACCAGGGAGACTGTACTGACACTATACCAGGGAGACTGTACTGACACTATACCAGGCAGACTGTACTGACACTATAGCAGGGAGACTGTACTGACACTATACCAGGGAGACTGTACTGACACTATACCAGGGAGACTGTGCTGACACTATACCAGGGAGACTGTACTGACACTATACCAGAGAGACTGTACTGACACTATACCAGGGAGACTGTACTGACACTATACGAGGGAGACTGTACTGACACTATACCAGGGAGACTGTACTGACACTATACCAGGGAGACGGCTTTGACACTATACCAGGGAGACTGTACTGACACTATACCAGGGAGACAGCTTTGACACTATACCAGAGAGACTGTACTGACACTATACTAGGGACTCTGTACTGACACAATATCAGGGGGACTATACTGACACTATCCCAGGGAGACTGTACTGACACTATACCAGGGAGACTGTACTGACACTATACCAGGGAAACTGTACTGACACTATACCAGGGAAACTGTACTGACATTATCCCAGGGAGACTGTATTTACACTATACCAGGGAGACTGTACAGACATTATACCAGGGAGACTGTATTTACACTATACCAGGGAAACTGTACTGACACTATACCAGGGAAACTGTACTGACACTATCCCAGGGAGACTGTATTTACACTATACCAGGGAGACTGTACTGACACTATACCAGGGAGACTGTACTGACACTATACCAGGGAAACTGTACTGACACTATACCAGGGAGACTGTACTGATACTATATCAGGGAGACAGCTTTGACACTATACCAGGGAGACTGTACTGACACTATACCAGGGAGACTGTACTGACACTATACCAGGGAGACTGTACTGATACTATACCAGGGAGACTGTACTGACACTATACCAGGGAGACTGTACTGACACTATACCAGGGAGACTGTACTGACACTATACCATGGAGACTGTACTGACACTATACCAGGGAGACTCTACTGGCATTATATCAGGGAGACTGTACTGACACTATACCAGGGAGACTGTACTGACACTATACCAGGGAGATTGTAGTGACACAATATCAGGGAGACTGTACTGACATTATACCAGGGAGACTGTATTTACACTATACTAGGGAAACTGTACTGACACTATACCAGGGAAACTGTACTGACACTATACCAGGGAGACAGCTTTGACACTATACCAGGGAGACTATACTGACACTATCCCACGGGGACTGTACTGACGCTATACCAGGGAAACTGTACTGACACTATAACAGGGAGACTGCACTGACACTATATCAGGGAGACTGTACTGACATTATATCAGGGAGACTGTACTGACACTATACCCGGGGACTGTACTGACACTATACCAGGGAGACTGTACTGACACTATACCAGGGAGACTGTACTGACACTATACCAGGGAGACTGTACTGACACTATACCAGGGAGACTGTACTGACACTATGCCAGGGAGACTGTACTGACACTATACCAGGGAGACTGTACTGACACTATACCAGGGAGACTGTACTGACACTATACCAGGGAGACTGTACTGACACTATACCAGGGAGACTGCACTAACACTATACCAGGGAGACTGTACTGACACTATACCAAGGAGACTGTAGTGACACAATATCAGGGAAACTGTACTGACACTATACCAGGGAGACTGTACTGACACTATACCAGGGAAACTGTACTGACACTATACCAAGGAGACTGCACTGACACTATATCAGGGAGACTATACTGACATTATATCAGGGAGACTGTACTGACACTATATCAGGGAGACTGTACTGACACTATATCAGGGAGACTGTATTTACACTATGCCAGGGAGACTGTACTGACACTATACCAGGGAGACTGTACTGACACTATACCAGGGAGACTGTACTTACACTATACCAGGGAGACTGTACTGACACTATACCAGGGAGACTGTACTGACACTAAACCAGGGAGACTGTACTGACACTATACCAGGGAGACTGTACTGACACTATATCAGGGAGACTGTATTTACACTATACCAGGGAGACTGTATTTACACTATACCAGGGAGACTGTATTTACACTATATCAGGAAGACTGTACTGACACTATACCAGGGAGACTGTGCTGACACTATACCAGGGAGACTGTACTGACAGTATACCAGGGAGACTGTACTGACACTATTCCAGGGAGACTGTACTGACACTATACCAGGGAGACTGTACTGATACTATACCAGGGAGACTGTACTGACACTATACCAGGGAGACTGTACTGACACTATACCAGGGAGACTGTACTGACACTAAACCAGGCAGACTGTACTGACACTATACCAGGGAGACTGTACTGACACTATACCAGGGAGACTGTACTGACACTATACCAGGGAGACTGTGCTGACACTATACCAGGGAGACTGTACTGACACTATACCAGAGAGACTGTACTGACACTATACCAGGGAGACTGTACTGACACTATACCAGGGAGACTGTACTGACACTATACCAGGGAGACTGTACTGACACTATACCAGAGAGACTATACTGACACTATACCAGGGAAACTGTACTGATACTATACCAGGGAGACTGTACTGACACTATACCAGGGAGACTGTACTGACACTATACCAGGGAGACTGTACTGACACTATACCAGGGAGACTGTGCTGACACTATACCAGGGAGACTGTACTGACACTATACGAGGGAAACTGTACTGACACTATAACAGGGGACTGTACTGACACTATACCAGGGAGACTGTACTGACACTATACCAGGGAGACTGTGCTGACACTATGCCAGGGAGACTGTACTGACATTATACCAGGGAGACTGTACTGCCACTATACCAGGGAGACTGTACTGACACTATACCAGGGAGAGTGCACTGGCACTATACCAGGGAGACTGTACTGACACTATACCAGGGAGACTGTACTGACACTATACCAGGGAGACTGTACTGACACTATACCAGGGAGACTGTGCTGACACTATACCAGGGAGACTGTACTGACACTATACCAGGGAGACTGTACTGGCACTATACCAGGGAGACTCTACTGACACTATACCAGGGAGACTGTACTGACACTATACCAGGGAAACTGTACTGACACTATACCAGGGAGACAGCTTTGTCACTATACCAGGGAGACTGTACACCCACTATACCAGGGAGACTGTACTGACACTATACATGTACCAGGGAGACTGTACTGACACTATACCAGGAAAACTGTACTGCCACTATACCAGGGACACAGCTTTGACACTATACCAGGGAGACTGTATTTACACTGTTTCAGGGAAACTGTACTGACACTATACCAGGGAGACTGTACTGACACTATACCAGGGAGACTGTACTGACACTATACCAGGGAGACTGTACTGACACTATACCAGGGAGACTATACTGACACTATACCAGGGAAACTGTACTGATACTATACCAGGGAGACTGTACTGACACTATACCAGGGAAACTGTACTGACACTATACCAGGGAGACTGTACTGACACTATACCAGGGAGACTGTACTGACACTATACCAGGGAGACTATACTGACACTATACCAGGGAGACTGTACTGACACTATACCAGGGAGACTGTGCTGACACTATATCAGGGAGACTGTACTGACACTATACCAGGGAGACTGTACTGACACTATACCAGGGAGACTGTACTGACACTATACCAGGGAGACTGTACTGACACCATACCAGGGAAACTGTACTGACGACTGTATTTGCACTATACCAGGGAAACTGTACTGACTATACCAGGGAGACAGATTTGACACTATACCAGGGAGACTGTACTGACACTATACCAGGGAGACAGCTTTGACACTATACCAGGGAGACTGTACTGACACTATACTAGGGAGACGGTACTGACACTATACCAGGGAGACTGCACTGACACTATACCAGGGAGACTGCACTGACACTATACCAGGGAGACTGTGCTGACACTATACCAGAGACACTGTACTGACACTATACCAGGGAGACTGTACTGACACTATACCAGGGAAACTGTACTGATACTATACCAGGGAGACTGTACTGACACTATACCAGGGAGACTGTACTGACACTATACCAGGGAGACTGTACTGACACTATACCAGGGAGACTGTGCTGACACTATACCAGGGAGACTGTACTGACACTATACGAGGGAAACTGTACTGCCACTATAACAGGGGACTGTACTGACACTATACCAGGGAGACTGTACTGACACTATACCAGGGAGACTGTGCTGACACTATGCCAGGGAGACTGTACTGACATTATACCAGGGAGACTGTACTGCCACTATACCAGGGAGACTGTACTGACACTATACCAGGGAGAGTGCACTGGCACTATACCAGGGAGACTGTACTGACACTATACCAGGGAGACTGTACTGACACTATACCAGGAAAACTGTACTGCCACTATACCAGGGACACAGCTTTGACACTATACCAGGGAGACTGTATTTACACTGTTTCAGGGAAACTGTACTGACACTATACCAGGGAGACTGTACTGACACTATACCAGGGAGACTGTACTGACACTATACCAGGGAGACTGTACTGACACTATACCAGGGAGACTATACTGACACTATACCAGGGAAACTGTACTGATACTATACCAGGGAGACTGTACTGACACTATACCAGGGAAACTGTACTGACACTATACCAGGGAGACTGTACTGACACTATACCAGGGAGACTGTACTGACACTATACCAGGGAGACTATACTGACATTATACCAGGGAGACTGTACTGACACTATACCAGGGAGACTGTGCTGACACTATATCAGGGAGACTGTACTGACACTATACCAGGGAGACTGTACTGACACTATACCAGGGAGACTGTACTGACACTATACCAGGGAGACTATACTGACACCATACCAGGGAAACTGTACTGACGACTGTATTTGCACTATACCAGGGAAACTGTACTGACTATACCAGGGAGACAGATTTGACACTATACAAGGGAGACTGTACTGACACTATACCAGGGAGACAGCTTTGACACTATACCAGGGAGACTGTACTGACACTATACTAGGGAGACGGTACTGACACTATACCAGGGAGACTGCACTGACACTATACCAGGGAGACTGCACTGACACTATACCAGGGAGACTGTGCTGACACTATACCAGAGACACTGTACTGACACTATACCAGGGAGACTGTACTGACACTATACCAGGGAAACTGTACTGATACTATACCAGGGAGACTGTACTGACACTATACCAGGGAGACTGTACTGACACTATACCAGGGAGACTGTACTGACACTATACCAGGGAGACTGTGCTGACACTATACCAGGGAGACTGTACTGACACTATACGAGGGAAACTGTACTGACACTATAACAGGGGACTGTACTGACACTATACCAGGGAGACTGTACTGACACTATACCAGGGAGACTGTGCTCACACTATGCCAGGGAGACTGTACTGACATTATACCAGGGAGACTGTACTGCCACTATACCAGGGAGACTGTACTGACACTATACCAGGGAGAGTGCACTGGCACTATACCAGGGAGACTGTACTGACACTATACCAGGGAGACTGTACTGACACTATACCAGGAAAACTGTACTGCCACTATACCAGGGACACAGCTTTGACACTATACCAGGGAGACTGTATTTACACTGTTTCAGGGAAACTGTACTGACACTATACCAGGGAGACTGTACTGACACTATACCAGGGAGACTGTACTGACACTATACCAGGGAGACTGTGCTGACACTATACCAGGGAGACTGTACTGACACTATACCAGAGAGACTGTACTGACACTATACCAGGGAGACTGTACTGACACTATACGAGGGAGACTGTACTGACACTATACCAGGGAGACTGTACTGACACTATACCAGGGAGACGGCTTTGACACTATACCAGGGAGACTGTACTGACACTATACCAGGGAGAC